>MU225315.1:570207-586666 GCA_018584345.1 Thuja plicata
AATATTTTGAAAAAACACTAAACTAACTAAAAAATAACTACCTAACTTTCGGATTTGGCTTTGGTCAAAAATCCAAAACACATCATGAAAAGCTAAGATTTTTTTTGGAGATAGGAAATTTCATTTCCCAAACTGGGTTGGTTTTAGATTTTTAAAATTAAACCATCTTCAGCCTCTGTCGGCATCATCTTTGTAGCAGGTTGAAATTCCAGCATTTTCTGAAGGCTTTGATTAGTTAGTTCTATTTATTTGTGTCATAAAGCTTTCTTCCTTTAATTTTTTTAGTATGGAGAAACTTGCTTCTTGATAATGGACTGGAACTTCTAAATTCTCAAAATTTAGGGTACCACCAGGTCTCTTGAGCTATTTTATCTTTAATGTGCATATCCATCAGTTTTTTGACATTTGATAATTAATTTCTAATAGCAATGCTATACCTTCGATAGTTAAAATGTCAGAGAATCATAATTTACGATAATTCTTCCGACAGTAATGCTATACGTTCGACAGGGCAACCTGTCAAAGAACTGCTACACGACTATCACTATTCTGACAGTTACAGTGTTGCAAATAGAAATTTTTTGATAGAAACTTTGATAGTAATGCTATATATACGACAGGTATATCTGTCAAAATTAGGTGGAAACTATCATCGGAAAGGATATGTTTTCGACAGTTGTTTCCGATAGAGATTGTATATTTCTGATAGGTTGTGTTGTCGGAATGCCGATGGATGAACTATAGGAAATGCCATCATGAAGATGTTGTCATGTGCAATTTTCCGATGTGATGTGGTGTCAGTAAACTGACGGATGTGTCTTCTGTCACAATTTCCTATGCAAAAATGGTGATGGACTCATGTGTCGAAAGACCAACAAATGAGCATTGGAAATCCGACAAATGGCCATTAGAATTTGACCTCAAATGTACTAGTTCTTGATCCAAATTTAGGGGTTAGCTTGTAAGCTGCCTTATTAGGAAAAGATGCACCGGGGACAAAGTCTATCTGATGAATTTTTACTCTTTTAGGAGGTAAGGTTGCAAGAGTGCCATCACTCACTATGTCTTTATACTTCTCAAGCAATACTTGTATCTCTAATGGAAATGGCTCCTTGACTGGTTTCTCCTCCTCCTTAGGTCTTACCATAATAGCATACCCTTCATTATCATCATCCTTGAGATCCCTCACAAACTCCCTTCCACTACACAACATGATGTTAGGAGTCTTGGACTGTGGCTCCTCCTCTTTTTGCAAAGACTGAATCTTGAAAGTTCTCCTCCTTTCTTCAAAGTGATATAATTTTTCTTTCCATCTTACACTGCCCCATTGTCAAATTTCCAAGGTCTTCCTAACATAAAATGACAAGCATCCATTAGTAGGATGTCACACAAGATTTTTTCCTTATACCTTGTTATGGAGAATTCAACCCATGTTTGCTCATTCACCAATACACTTTGGCCTTTGTTGAGCTATATCACCTTATAGGGATTTACATGGTGTACTTTGGTCAACTTGAGTTTATTGACTTCTTCATCTAAGATGATATTATCAGTGGAACCAGAGTCCACTATCACCTTACATGCTTTTCCAAGGATCTTACATCTTATCCTAAACAAAGCCCTCCTATGCTTGGGTTCATCCTTACTTGGTTGTCTTATCAATACCCTTCTAAACATTAAGTTCTCACCCATCTCTGAATCTAGATGGTCAATCTCAGGTGCTTTGACACTTGGAGTGTCCTCATGAGCATAGGCCACTCTCTTATCATGATTTTAAGTAGTAGGATTGTCAGGGTATCTATATGATGGATGGCCTAATTGACCACAGTTGTAACACTTCATACTTGAAAAGTATGAGTTACTTCTACCTCCTCTTCTTCTGCTAGGACAACCTTCATTACCCCTACCTCTATTATAACCCCCTCTTGGAGTGCTTTCAGTATTATGCTATGTCATCTTGTTCTCACCTTGTGTCCTTTTCTCACTTCCTCTGCCTTGATACCCTCCTCTTTGACCCCTTTTGTCTCTTCCTCTACCTCTATTTTTTAAGTTGGAGTCACCCTTATTCTTGTTCTTTTCCTCCACTCTTAGGGCTAATTGATGACACCTCTAAACTGTAGTTGGTGTCCACAAACTGATTTTTTCTTAGATGTTCCATTTCAATCCACCCAAGTACCTAGCAACCTTGATTGATTCCTCTTCTTGTTTCTTATACCTAAGACACAATCTTTGGAGTTCCTCTATATATGAAGCCACATCTAAGTCTTTTTGTTTCAAATTCTATCTTTTTGTATAGATTTGAATCTCATAGTCCTCTGGCAGATAATTCTCCTTTAGCTTGGTCACCATTTCATTCCAATTGGCTATGGGCTGCTTACCTAATCTAACCCTCTCATCTTGAAGGTATTTCCACCATGTTAGGGTTGACCCTCTGATTCTTGATTTTTCCACCTTTAGTTTTTGTGCCTCTATCACCCCTTCACACTCAAAATGCTTCTCCATTCCTTCAATCCAATCCATCACTGTGTCAATGTCCATCTTTCCACTAAAAAGTGGTATACCTTCTAATGCCTATCCTCCTAGGGCTTTTATGGCTTTTATAAAGGGCCCTTCATTCAATATAGGGTCTAGTTCAAGGATAAGGTCTTCTTCAACAATCTTTTTACCCCTATCACTGCTTTCACCTTCCTTATTTCTAGCTGCTACATTGGCAACTTCTTCTAGCCTTATCGTAATTCCTTCTAAGGCTTCTTCAAGGAGTATGTTCTTCTCCTTTTTATCATCCACCTCTTCAGCTATCTCTACATTACTCACCACCCTTGACTCTCCTACTGATTCACTAGTAGCTGCAGACATACACTGACTTCCCAAGTCTTTAACTTGCTCTAATACCAATCTGATGTAGCACAAGTCTTGCTAAACCCTATCTTCTCCTAGGTTATCATTAGGCCACTCCTTTGACCTATTAGGGTTCTTGACTAACCCTATTCTCCTAAGGTATCTCTTCTCAACATCCTTCTCCTTTCAACTTGTGAACACCAATCAAGTAGAACAACAACTCAACACAACTCCTCCAAGGGTCTCATTAACCCTTCTTGCTCTATCTGCACTATTTGATCCAACATGTTCAAAAACCATTCAAAAAAGAGAGACATTCAATGCCTACAACCACAATTTTCATTGGAATCCTAATCGAGTTCTAAGAAACACACTGACTGCTCCCTAAATAGGGCTATAAGCATTAGTCCTAATTAGGCTCTTTTTCTACAATAACTTGTAAAACTCCTTAACAATTTGGAAAACTAACATTGGATACTGATACCCTTTTTAGAGACCTACAACATTTTTAGGGTCTTGGGCTTCCAAACTATCCATACAGTATTGCCTACAAACAAGCCTAAAATTCAGGGTTTCAATGCATTCAAAGCCTATCTGACAGAATCCTTGTTTCCATCACCAAAAATAATTCACAAAAACATCCCATTGAATATGGGACTCCAAGGAACATATTCCTACCTCTCTTCAATCTCTTATTGAATCTAACAATGCCTTCAATCTACCTTAATAGCTCTGCAACTCACTGTGATCCCTAGCCATGCAACTCTGGCTCGCCTAGGGCATCACCTTAAAAATTGCTTTCTTTCTTTCCAAGACCCCTCCTTCACTATACATTATATAGAAGGAGTCATCTCCCTAATCCCAAAGGCCCATGCAGATTCCATGGTGGGAAGAGGACCTATGACTCCATCCTCACCAGTTGCCTGGTTCAGACCAGCGACTGGACATAAAACAAAATAAATTACAAAACTAACAAAAAGCTCACAAAATGAAAACCCAACATGACACAAAATATTAGAAACAACTACTCTAACATATCCATGGATTACAGTAAATGATTCAATCCATTAAAAAACCAAATGCTCAAAAAACAAAAAACTGTAACTGTTCTTTCACTTATCTAGTCCGTACATACACTGAAACAATTAAGCCAAACCTTTCAAAAAATTTAGGATAGCCTTAATTAGTTGAAAAAGATGTAGACTCAATAGTTTCATATAGTTATGAAACCCATTTCTCAAAGTTGCAATTATGCAACAAATGTTGTCAATGTTGTCAATGACAACATTGACAACTTTTACATCTTTTTGGATTTGCTATCAAAACATGGTCATAAGTCCACCAAAATTAACCAAATTCTTATCTAAGGTGTTTGAATATTTAAATAGGACCTCAAGTCCCTTACTTATCCAATTTGACACCATAATTCACAAAAACACCCTATTTGACCTAATGTGGGCAGTGCTTGCAAATAAGGTCACTAAGGACCCATTAAGGCATCATAATCTAACACACCACACGCTAGGACTCATCTAGTCCCCTTATTACACTAGTGGTTTTGATAGGACCACTACAAGCCAAAAACAATTTAGGAACCCTAGGTCTACTATGAGCCCTTCCTAGGTGCTCCTGCACTAGATAATCTCTCCCTTTTGATAATGAGATAATCTCTCCCTTTGAAAATAATGCCAAACAATCTTCCATATCAGCTTCCATCCTTTTTATAATATACTCCTTGAATTTCCCTATCCATCAGCAATACATTGACTCTGGTGTTCGGTGTACATATGTACCTTGTTGTGTACAAATGTATCTTTTCTGTCCATCTCTTTGCCTGCATCAATATGAATGATCTAATTTCTGTGTAGGCTGATGTAGCCTTCTAGTCAGCTTACTGACCGATAGACAAGAGTTGGACCCCTAGTCTTTGTCTCAGGTACTCTAATGTATCTTTTGGTAATGGCTTGGTAAAGATGTCAACTAATTGTTCCTTTAATTGAACATATTGCAGTATCACTTCTTTTGCTTGCACTTGTTCTCTTAAATAGTGATACTTGATTGCTATATGCTTAGTCTTAGCATGCATGAATGGATTCTTAGAAATGTTTATTGTACTGGTATTATCACAATAGATAATCACTGGTTCAAGAATCTTCATATTCATACCTTCCAACAAATGTTTGATCCATGCAATATTAGAGCAATTTGCAGTAGCAACCACATATTTTTCTTCTTTAGTAATCTAAGAGATGCACCCTTGCTTCTTGTTGATCCATGTGACAACTTTGTCACTCATGAAGAAAGCTCCTCCAGTTGTGCTCTTTTGGTCATCAATGTTTCCAGCCCAATCAACATCTGTATAGACTTGTAGCTCAAATTTTCCTTCTCTTTTATACCATAAGCCATAGTCCTCAGTGTTATTTAGATATCTCAAAATTCTCTTGACAATAGTCATTTGTGATTCTTTGGGATTAGTAGAGAATCTTGCAACTATTCCAATTGTATGTGCAATATCTGGTCTAGTATGAACAACATACATTAGTTTGCCAATCATTGATCTATACAAGGTCTGATTTACCTCATTTGACTTATCTTCCTTTGTCAGCTTACATCTGGTATCCATAGGTGTTCCAACTAGTTAGGAATCTTCCTTCTTGAATATCTTCAGCACTTCCTTGATGTATTTGGACAGAGTGATATATATGCCTACATCTTGTTCAAGAATCTGTAGACCAAGAAAGAATTTTATCTCCCCAAACATAGAAATTTCAAATTCTTTTATTGTTTCATTAGCAAAGGATTTTCATAACATTTCATTTCCCCCAAAAATGATATCATCAACAAATATTTCAGCAATCAAAATATTACCATTGGTATCTTCTTTTAAGTACAGATTGCTATTTTCACTTGTTCTTACAATTTCAATAATTATGAGATAGGAGTGAATTATTTCATACCAGGATCTTGGTGCTTGTTTCAATCCATACAAGGCTTTATTTAGTCTACATACCATGTTTCTCTTCTCTGGATCAACAAACCCTTTTGGTTGTTCAATGTATACCTCTTCTTCTAGTATCCCATTTAGGAATGCAGATTTGACATCCATCTGGTATACCTTGAATCCTTTGACTGTAACATAAGAAAGAAGAATTTTAACTCCTTCTAGTCTAGAAATGGGTGAAAAGGTTTCACCATAATCAATACCTTCATCTTGTGCATACCCCTTGCATACTAATCTTTCTTTATTTCTTGTGACTTCTCCATTCTCATTCAGCTTGTTTCTGAATATCCATTTGGTACCGATGACATTCTTGTCATCAGATCTCAGTACTAGTGTCCATGTATTGTTCTTCTCAATCTATTCTATTTCTTCATTCTTCGCAATGACCCATTCCTCATTTTCAAGTGCAGTATTAACATATTTAGGCTCAAAATCACAAAGTAAACATCTCGTGTTTACTGACTTACTTCTCATTCTCATTCTAGCCTTTTTGTCTCCTATGATCCGATTTTGTGGATGATATCTTTTGACATAATTGGAAATTTTTGGTTCAGCTCTTTTTCTATCATTCTAATCATCATTTTGACCTTCATTATGATATCCATCACTCAGTACATCATCTTGAGTATTATCTAGATTTTCAATAATTGCAGCCCGATGCTTAGGTGCAATGTTATGTTTCTCAGGAGTGATACATTGTGGCTCAGGTAGAGTGTCAAGTTCTTCAGTATAAACAAACTTGTTGTAGTATTCTGGTTCTTTTCTTCTTTCCTTATCATTCTTCTCTGCAAATTCATCTATTCTTACATTTTTACTTTCAATGATCTTGTTAGATGACTTGTTAAGACATTTATAGGCCTTACTTTTGGTGGAATACCCTAGAAAGATACCTTCATCAATTTTGGAGTCAAGCATTCCATTTCTATCATCTTTCAAAATATAAAATTAACTACCAAATATTCTGACATTGGGTGTGTAACCATACCAAAGCTCATAGGGTGTCTTCTTTGTGTCCTTCTTCAATTATACTTTGTTCAATATGTAGACAACAGTACTAACAGCTTCCCTCCAGAAATTTTAAGTGATGCTTTTCTCAATCATCAATGTTCTTGCACAATCAACAATTGATTTGTTTCTCCTTTCAGCAATCCCATTTTGTTGTGGTGTTCTCGGTGTAGAAACCTATCTTTTAATCCCACACTCATTATAGAAATTAGTGAATTCATCTAAAATAAATTCCCCTTCTTTATCTGACCTTAAGTATTTCAATTCCTTACCACTTTATTTTTCTACCATATCCTTATACCATTTAAACATCTTGAATTCTTTTGATTTTTCTTTTAAGAACATAACTGTCATCATTCTAGAATAATCATCTACAAAGAGAATGAAATACCTATCTCCATAGTAACTCTTTGTCCTCATGTGTCCACATAAAATAGTATGGACTAATTCTAGAATTGCATTAGATGTATGGGCTTTACTCTTGAAACTAGACTTTTTCATCTTACCTTTTGATAATTTTTGCACATGATGTGTTTGGGATTTGACATGCTCGGTAAGCCTTTGACTTTTCTTTTATTGCTTATCTTTATCATGTTGTCAAAATTTACATGACATAGTATTTTATGCCACAACCATATGTCTTCATTTCTAGCCATTAAATAAATGGTATTAATGTCATCAAGATAGAAAAGGTTACCTTTTGTCTATTCACCAGTTCTAATAAACCTTCCGGACTCATTGAATATCTTTGCCTTCTTATTCTCAAATTCTACTTAGTGACCTATATTGTTCAGCTATGAAACACTTAAGAGATTATAATTCAGTCCTTTTACCCATTAAGAAATTTCACATTTGATCAGGTTACTCAACATTATGGTTCCTTTACCTTCAACTGGACAATTTGTGTCCTTACCCATTCTTACTGATCCACCATTATAGTATTCAAAAGTTTCAAACTTTTGTTTATCACCGGTCATGTGGTGAGTGCAGCCAGTATCTATAATCCAGAAATCATTCTTACTAACCTTAGATATGAGTGTAGTCTCTACATACCTTTCTTCTTCTTCGTCTAAATCATCCTTCGTGGCTTCAAATACCATCTCAATGTCTTCTTCAGATTCGGTGTCAGTATCATCAGCTCTATTCTCAGCTAGGTAACAAGCTTTCTTTCCTTTGTCCTTGTACTCTTGGGTATCTCTTCTATCAAATTTTTAGTTGCTTTGGTAATCTATGTTATCACCTTGGTCAAACTTATTTTCATATGTTCTTTCATTACTTCTGTCATCTTTTCTTCTATCAGGACATCTTGCAGCAAAGTGTCTAACCTCTTTACAATTAAAACATACAAGTGGTAATTTACTTTTGTATCTACCTTTGCCTCTCTGCAATCTTCTTTCCAGTAGTGCTTCAATCTCATCAAGTCCTTGATCCTCATTATCACTTTCACTATCATTTCTAATAGTGTTTCTATGACTTGACTTACTTATTTTCAATTAAGATTTGAATGCAGATTCTATAGATGGTAAGACACTATTATCAAAGTTATTCATCTCAAATGAAATCAGTCTAGCAATCAGACTATCTAGAGTAACTGTATTGTTTGCAACTACTCTCATTTCTTGAATAGAAGATAGTCTAATAGCATATAAAGGTAGTAAGGTTATTAGTATTTTACTTATCACTGTCTCTTCTTCAAGTACACCTCCAACTCCTCAGATAGCATTGACTACCTCTTTGATTTTGTAGCTATACTGAGTGATATTTTCTCCTTCTTTCATCCTTAGGTCATCAAACATCCCTCTTAGGATTTCTCCCTTAGCTCTTAGTACATTAGCATCTCCTCCATGTACCAGCTTTAATTTATCCCACATTTTCTTTGTAGAGGTGAAGGGTTTTACATCTTACCACTCAGCATCGAAGAGTGAGGAAGCAAGCTCTATCATCATGCAATTATGCTCATGCTTTTCTCTCAATTGCTCAAGAGTGTGAGGTCCTGTAGGAAACACATATTAAGTATCAAGGTATTGAGTAACATCATTACCAATACCTGATAGGTGGAGTCTTATTCTTCTTTTCCATGATGCAAAGTTATCTTTATTCAACTTGGGCACATCTCACTTGTTCATCTTGTGATCTTTTGCTTGAGTTGTTAAACTCCCTTTCTAAGCACACAAGCTCTGATACCAATTGTTAGAATAACTAAGAGAAGGGGGGAGGGGGTGAGTTAGTGGCCTCAAAAATATTCCAATAAATCAACCCAAAAACTTAGTACCACAATATTAAGCCTCTAGTTATCTTCAGTCCTACAAGATGTATGCCTTAAAATAAACTTATCAAATAACTACTGCTCGAATTTCACTGTTAAAACTTGTTCTTAATGTTTACCGAATAACACTGTTTTATTTACTGAAAATAGTAAATTTCTTAGTGTATACTAATTAATCCAAATTAGTTATGTGTAATGCAAAACAATAAAGTAATGAATCATAAACACATTGACACATGGATTTTTAACGTGGAAATCCTATTAAGGGAAAAACCACTTGGGACCGGTAACCCAAAATTTTCACCCTTCTGAAGTGAGCTTAGTGAAGAGCCAACCTTGTTAAAGGTTACAAACACATTATTAGGTGTGACCTTGTTAGATGATTTAAATAGAATAGTTTGTCACTTGATATATGGCATCTCTATGCTACCTTCTATGACCAAACCCAGTGTAGTTTGTCAAATGGTATCTGGCATCTCATGCTATCTTCATGATTAAAATTTTTGATACTCCTTGGGATGTATCTTAATATAGAAAGGATTGTTAAGTCCTAATTGGTTAAGAGACTTTCTGAATCAATGGTTAAACTAAAATAGTAAATGATTTGTTCACACATACAACTTATACTTGCAAATTTTCAGATCTATTGTAAGCTCATTTTACCTTTCTGATCAATATGTCTTTTCAATACCTTTTCTCCACTTCTTTCTTCTTAGTGATGTTGTGAATCTTTGTTTCTCAGTGTCCACATAAATGTTTAGCTCTTTCCTCGGCTTGATTGTTCATCAGTTTCTCTTTAGCATCCTTCTTTTTCCATTCACTCCCCTAATTCATAATGAATTAGATTGTCTCTTTATAGACATGATATCAGGATTTCTCACTTCTTGGTTTTCTTGTTCTTGGCATGATCTGCAATCTTAGCCAATCTTTTTTCAAAGATCAACTCCTGTTTTATCTCCTAGAAATCTTCTTTCCAAATGGATAAAACAACTTAAAATATTTTACTTATCTTTGGCTTTAACTTGTTGATGAAAACAATGTCAACAACCAGCTAAGTCTATCTTGAGCTCTGCCAGCTAAGTATTTTTTCATTTCTGAACTTATGTTAATTTTAGTGTTTTAACTCTTTGATAGCTTCGGTCAACACTTCAGTTCTCCTCGGGCTTCTCCATCGGTGTTGTATGTCCATTAGGGTTGTCTCTCCATCGGGTAACACTGTAATTATGGCTGTCGATAATGCTTATGATTCTTCTCGTCAGTAATGCTTGTCGATTTCTTTTCTCGAGCATCACTGTGACTTTTCTCTCAATTTTCTCTATCCGTCAAGTTCCACTAATCATCAGTGTTTGAAGTCACTTAGTGAATGCTGGTATTTTATGCATTACTGAAAGCATAATCTTTATCTTTCTGATTCTCTAAAGTCTTTGATACTTTGTATATAACCGATAAGATTATATCAAGTTGACATCAATGAAAATACAATCCATTAACTGATTTAATGTCTTGCATTATCTTTTTGCATTTCAGTGATCAACTTAACATCTTTAAACATTCAATCTGTTACATGTCATCAAGTAGAACCTCAAAAATTGTCCATGAACTAGAAGTTCCTCGGTATTTCCAGCCAAATCTTTGAGAATGTAAGAGTCAAAACCCCATTTGATATCAATAATGTATGGTCCAAGAAAGATAGGATCAAACTTACCATCTTTTTATTTGTCTTCAAGTATGGCATTCCACTTTAGGACCAAATCATCAGCTTCAAAACCTCTAACAATGGTTCTCTTATCAAACAAGTTCTTATACTGCAACTGTAACTTAACATTTCTGTCATGTGCATCCCTTGTTTATTCATCTAGCTATATCAAATCATCCACTCTGATTATCATTTCATTATCTAAGTCATCATCATATTCCTGGAAAAATTTATACATCTACAATAAGTTGTTTTTGGGTAACCTAGCATGAATACCATATACCAAATCAAAAGGTGCACAACCAATAGCCTTCTTCACTATCACTCTATCAGCCCACAGTGCATACTAAAAATTTGAATCTCAGACCTTCTTATTCCTACCCATCACTCTTTTCATAATTTTAATTAGACTCTTATTAGTTGATTCATCTTGACTATTCCCTTTTGGATGATATGGGGATGAGTAAGAAACTTGGATCCTAAAATCCTAGCAGAAAACAATAAATTCTTTTGTTTAGAAACACATTGCATTGTCTACCACAATAGTCTCTAGAAAACCAAATCTGCTTAAGATATTCTGCAACATGAAATCAATCACAACCTTACTAGTAGCTCTATTATTATTATATATTTTTTATTAGTTAAATTTAATTGCTTATTAATTAATTATTTATATTTTATTAGTTAAATTTAATCATTTCAAATAAATCCAAACAACTTTTTTATTTCAATTATAGGAGAGAGAAACATCATGGTGTACCATGGAAATCATAATTTTACTTTATGAAATGTCAGTTCAACAACTAACATAACTTGTATTTTTTGATTTCTAAAATGATAAAAAAACATTTGAGCAATTGAAAAATGGATTTTAATTTTAATTTTTGTGGTAAAGAAGTGCACCGTACAAGTAGTGAATTTCCTTATGCAAAAATCAGATATGTTTCCTACCCCACCTCATTAAATCTGAACCATGACAAAATCTGCCCATAATAATATTGAAGCAAAACAGAGTAAAAAAATTTTGAAACACAACAAACTAAAAAAAATCATGTAGTACCAAGGGCTGCAAAGCACCATGTTTACATTACTATCTAGTTTTCTCAAATTTTGCAAATACCCATCACTTCTAACTGATAATCTTTGTCCAAATTTGAAATAAATAGATTTCTGTAATATCTATTTACGATCTTCATATAGTGTATAGTATTGAGGAAAGAGGAGGTGCCATTTTATTAATATCAAACTACTTCAAAATACATACAATAAACATAAAAGTATAGAGGCTCAAACAAAATTGTAGTAGTTTTCCTTGTAATTCTATTCCATCATCTTTCAAAATGTTACAATAAGCTCTATTTATAGGCTTAAACCATCTTGGAATCCTTAAGAAGTAAGGATTCTACAAGCTTCGGATGGTTTTAAGACCTAACCCTAAAATATAGAAAGGACAAAAGATAGGAAAGAACCAAGCGGTGGATGGAAAAAAATAAATAATTAAGATTTGATTTGTTCCTTGTCTTCTTTTGATATTTGGCACCTTTGTCTATATATGTTCAGGATAACATCTGATATTTGCAACGAGACCTAGTGACCACCAATATAGGCTAATTTACATTAGTCTTCATGATAGCTAACCTTCCTATGCTCAAAGAGGAGGTGCCATGTGTCCTATTCTTCATCCATTATGTCCAGGTCAACAGTGACAAGTTTTTTCTTCTTGGGCTTTGTTAAGATGTCCCATGCTGTAACATCTTCTTCTTTCGGCCATTCAAAGCTCTATATGTTCTCCAACTAGTTCTTCTATCTCTCCCACCTGGCATCAGTAATACTCTTGACATTTGTGATGAATTTTTTGAAATTAGTTTCTGCTTTAAATGCTTCATCTAGAATTTTGTTGTATCTTTCCATATCTGGTTCTCCTTTTTTCAGAAACATATACCTCTTTATTAGGTAACACATTGTTGAATTTTGATCCCCATACTCCTAGTGGCTTGATCTGATTGTCCTCTAATTTGATTAGAGGCACAAATCTATTGTAACTAGGCCCGAATATATTCAACCTTGCTTCTATTTGATTAGCCTTTCCTTTGAAAAAGGACAAGGTGACTCCTATCTGCTCTATTTCAACCCCAACCTAGGTTACCACCTCTGGTAGGTCTAACCAATGTGGTTGCAAAGATGCCAACCTTTCAAACAATGTTGTTCTCCCAGACCACATTGCATAATATGGCTTCAAAATTGAGATAAAATTGTTAACCTCTATTTGCAAGCCTAGAAATTTACCATAAGCTCCATATACTATATCAATCTTATCCTTTATTATAACTACCCTATGCTGAAAAATCATTGTTAGTGCACCCAGAACAACTTCATTATGCTCCTTAACCTCTTGCCTTGTTTCTATTGTAGTATGCTTTGTTTCCTTTGTTTGGATCTCAGCATCTCGTACTTCTTTTGGTGTTGTAGGGGAAACTTATGGCATATCAAGCAATCTTTGTGTAAGCTTTACAATTAGCTTCTCTTGTGCCTTAATTTGTATCAGAGCCAAATCCCAGTCTTTGACTATATCACTAGTTTCAATAGTGAGTTTCTTAAATCTTTCAGACATTTGGGCAGCCTTGGCCTCATTCAACTGTGCAAAATGGGTGAGCAGTTGGGAAATCTCCAAGTCTCCTATGTTCTAGACAAACCAGATGATCTTATTTCCTTCCATTTTCTCTTGAATATTTATTAATCAGGGCTTCTTATCTTTTGGAGCTAGGCTCCACATTGTTAGGTCTTGGGACTTTGGATTGTATCCAAATCCTATGATCATCTCTCTAACCTATATCTCTAATGATAAGTTTACATCAGGTTGCTTCCTTACTTGATCTATGATGAAGGTAGAAGCCAAATCCCATCCTTGTACCAGAAACATCCCACTGGATTTTACCAGTTGCCTTGCCTCTTCTGGTGTAATTTTCTCTGATTGAGGATCATAGTCCTGCAAAATTTGTAAAGCCTCACTAGTTACTGGATCTCCACCAGCCAATTGCAGTTGTGCACCAACCTCCTGTTGTTTGTTCCAAATGAGGAACTCTTTGAACTCCTTGGTCTTGATAAAATTGTCATCTTTTAGAAATTGATCTTGATATAACAATCTTTATCAATACATGTCATGAGAGGTAACTCTATTTCCTCTTCATCATCCTTTTGCAACTTCTTTCCTTCTCTTATATGCTTCATTGGTTGATGTTCATAGGCTCTATCACCAGTGATAAGAGCACCAATTCTATATTTTTTCTTCTCTTTCTTCTGTGATGGCTCCCCTGTTTCTATCCTTTATTTCTTTAGTGGGGGCTCATTAGTAACCTCAGTTTTTGGGACCTCTCTTAGGTCAATTATGTTCTCACCCTTAGCTGCTTGTTCTTCAACAAATTCCTAATTCACTGGAGGGGAGATGGGACCTGAATACTCCTCATCACTGTCCTCATCATACTCTGATGATGAATTCCCTTTATGGCCCTTCTATGGCACTACAAGTGCATCTTCCAGCTGGTTACACAACAAAGTATGGGACTCAATCATGGCATCAAGTCTTTTTAAATATGGCAAGTCTGGGAAGAAACCTCCAAAATAAATGTCTTTTCTCTTTACTTTCCTTTCCAAGTCCATTAATTCATTAAACTTTTTGGCCCTTTTATCGACCTCCTCATCCTCTAATATATTCCTTATGAGGTCTTCTTCCATACACTCCTCATGCTCTTTTTTGTAAGGAATGGTGGGTGTCAATAGCTTCTTGGCACTTAATATAAAGCCTTTCGTATCTATGTAACTATAAAGGGATACATTCATTCTGTAGTGGCTCATCAAATTATTTACTAGATCTAATGCCCTTTTACCAATTGTAAAATTGTATATCCTAAGGTTTCTTGGGGTAAATGTACCCTTCCTATGAGGAGTCAGGTGTTCTTTGTCTATCAAAATCAAGTGTGTGATAAATTCCATTACTGCAATCCTAGGTGGCACATGGAATGGTAGAACATGGGGTCGGTGAGTACAACCATACACCCAGATCAATGTAAAATTATTCTCATAATAGAAGTCTCCCTAGTCGTGGTCTCCTGGACACTTATCAACATACTGGCATGGCCTTAGCAGTTGTACCACCTTTACTGGTAGCCTTGTCTTGTTTACTCCTAGACACTTAAGTATTGGATATACTATCCAATTTTCAAAGGCACAAAATTCATGTTCTCTGGAAGTGTAGTTCCATACTCTTAGCGAAAACTGAATGGGGTTGGCCTGATTCTGATGAAACCTCTGAGGCCTCAAATACTGACAATTCATAATAGGAAAGTTTTAATATAAAATCAAATGCATTAAAATGGAATAATGCATGAATCTGGGGTTGTCTTTCTTGTTCTAGATATCAATAAATCCTTGATGCATTTGATCGATTATATACTGAATATAATCATAATTGGTACTAGTATGAGGGATCTTCATATCTAGGACCATCATAGGGATATCTGAGGTGATTCTATCTGGTCCTCCATCCTTTCCTAACACTCTACACAATGCATAGGATATATACTTCATATAGAAGTTGAGGTCTTTGTAGTAGTATGGGGTAGTCCCTAGGATGGGTTCTATATAATTCTTCATTCTCCTTGGCACATGATGTTCCTAGATCAATTTTGATGCTATGCTAGACTCTCTAGTATACCTATTCTCTAAAGTCTTCAAATTTATCTTTGTGGCCATTGGATGGTATACATTGAATGCTTTCAAAAATGAGTTCTTGTCTAGGGTTACTAGGGCTTTCCCGTCATCCCTTTTTATAGTTTTGGTTAGGGTATCATACCTACTGGCCATTTCTAAGAATAAATCAACATCTACAAAGATGTTAAGGACTATTAATTTGGCTAGTCCACAGGTCCGTGGATTCAAAATACACATAGCTTTATCACTATTATTATAGAAGTAATTGAAAAGGGAATAACTAGATAAGCCTAGAGTTTTAACATCCCTAATGAAGTGCAAATCATCTATGAGAGTATCAGCATTTACCTCTCAATTCTGACTTGATCCAGGCAATAGTGTGAGGCCTCACCCCGACCCATCATAGCATTACTAATTCATTCACACTTTGATACTTTATATTTTGGTATATTGATACACTTTAGATTATCTCGCCAGAGACTCGAGATATTATGGTTGATGATGATAATTATATTGCATGGATTACATTTTGACGTGGACTAGGATCTAGAATATTATGTTGGTTGTGATTATACGTGTTTAGAAATATGAATTGATGATAAGATCGGATCATGGTTAGACTTGATTATTTCATGAATGCTATGTTATGATGTTTATAGAATTATTATGTTTTAAACATTTTTGAATGAAAATTGTAATTAGGAATTAAATTCTTCATATTGATTAATGTTGCTAAACATATATTTCATGTGATTTTATTATCTTGGACTACTGATGCTCGAGTTTAGTGTGTAGGAAAGAGAACCATGGAATTATTCGGAGAATCAAGACTAAACATATGTGAACTGAGTAAGCCAAGGTTTAATCCGACATGGGATTGAAAACCTCGTTGTAATGTGAACCCGTCGTAATGGTGAATTGCATGTGTGTTATTAGTAAATTTCAT
>MU225315.1:597469-617266 GCA_018584345.1 Thuja plicata
TGGATGCAAGCATTGTTTTTGTCTTTTTTCTTTTGGGAAATGTATGAATGCACAATGTAAATGTATATTTGGAGTTTTTTCTCATTTATGAATGAATGAAAAATGCACATGTTTTTGTTATTTTTCCTTTTTATGAATGCATGTATGCAAGATGCACCTATTTTTGATATACCAGAGTACTAGACCAAGACGAGTGCAAAGACTGACTAAAGAATTGTTAGTAGAAAGAGGAAATTAGACAAAGAAACATTAGTAAGATAGAAAGATGTTGGCTTTCAAAAGTGCAATTTTGTTATAAGAGCTTATTTTGATATTGCAAAAGTGGATATGACGCATTGTGGCACATAAGCCAGAGCAAGAAAGTCATCCTTTTGCGTAAACAAACACAATGTAGAAAGAGGATGATCTTGTCTGTCCTGAAGCATATAGCAGACATGCCCCAGAATTTAATGAGATCATCAAACAAGCAGAAAAATAAAGAGAAAACTGGTCATGAACAATCCCGACTACTATCATAAGTTCAAATAATATCATCAAGTAGCATAGGAACATGATCAAAAAGAAAATAAATAAAAGATAAAACACTCACTAAAAAATTGTGAGCCAAAAACCATTCTGATCTTTTGTTACTTGCATTAAATGTTCGTTGATTGATAGCTTAGATTGCAAATTGACTGATTGGATAAATGATTGATAAATTGGATAGATTGATTGATAGATAGATAGGAAAGATCGAAAAGGTCCAACCAGATTGAATGGTGAGTCACAATTATCTAGATTGTGTTTATGAGAACATGATTTCATTAAGCATAGGATGATGAATCTGCCACTGATGTCTACAAACATGATGTTTGATTCGCAAAAAGAAGACAAGTATGTACAAATTTTTTGCAGATTTTTGAAGAGATTTTTGTAATTTTTAGATTTTTGAGATATTTGAATGTTTTTGTGATGATATTTTTTTTAGGACTTTATAGAATTTTTAGGATTCTTTCAGCATCATATTTGATTTTTAGGGTCTTTCTTAAGGATCATGTTTGATTTTTAGCAATTATTTTAGGACATTATTTGATTTTTAGCAAATTTTTTTAGGACATTATTTGATTTTTTTGGAATTTTCAGTTGCTTATTTGGATTTTTAGGATTTTTTCAGGTCATTAAGATATTTACAAATTTTTATCTCCAATTTGATAGTCAAGGAATCTCATGGATAAACCATGATCAAGGTCTTGCCCCCAATTTGAAATAAAATTCAAAGACGCTTAGTGCCAGGAATCTACCTCCAGACAGAAGAGAGACTATGTATAGAGGCCAAAGGTACAGACAGACTGGGTGTACCAAGGGTAAGATAAAGGAGATCAACTAGTTATAGGCCATAAAAGGGTGCTAGGGTCAACTCAAAGTAAAAGATGTGATCAAGAAAGGACATCAGGATATCAGGTGGAATCATGATAGACATTGGAGCAACAACTTACTATGCGTGGTGCTTGTTTGCCATGTTTTCACCATGGTACTTGCCCAAAGCGCCTGTTTGCCAGGTTTTCACTTGTGGACGAGATTTTTTTCTTGATTTCTATTTTTGCATGCCAAGATGTCTGTTTACCAGGTTTTCATCAAGGCAACCATTTTTTTACTTTTTTATTTTTTTGGTTTTTTCTCTTTTTCTCTTTTTTTTGCTATTTTTTCAAAAAAATTGGCAATTATTTTGTACTTTTTTTAGGATCATGCATAATACTTACGGAGGTGCATGTTTTTCAGTACTTCAGGAAATGGTTCTCCCTCTGGTGGTGCAAGTTGTTACACTCTAGATCCATATGCTGTTGTGACTATATAAGGGCCTTCATAGTTTGGTTCAATTTTCCCAACCATTTCTCTGTGTGGCTAGGTTTTTTAATTCATCTTGAGAACCAAGTCTCCAATCTCAAAATGTTGAGCTCCAACTTTCTTGTTGTAGCTCCATTTGAGATGGTTTTGATAGGTGTGCAAGTGGACCAAGGTTGTTTGTCTCTGCTCATTAAGAATTTTGACCTCATGCAATCTAGAAACTCTGTACTGCTCATCATCAATGCCTTGTAAGGATACTCTCAGTGATGGAATTTCAACCTTGAGAGGTAATATGGACTCAATGCCATAGACTAGAGAGTATGGAGTAGCACCAGTGGGGGTGCGAATGCTGGTTTTGTAGGCCCTAAGAGCTAGATTTAGTTGCAGGTGCCAATCTCAGCCAACATCATTAACAATCTTTTGAAGGATTTTAATGATTGTTTTGTTAGATGCCTCTGCTTGGCTATTTCCTTGTGGATATTAAATGCTAGAAAATCCATGATGGATTTCAAATTTCTCACAAAGATTTGTAACATCTTTGTTCTGGAATGGGCTACCATGATTAGTAATGATGGCCAGAGGAACTCCATAGAGGCAAATGATATAATTCACGATGAATCTGGAAATTTTCTTGCCGGTGATTTATGTCATAGGGATAGCTTCCACCCTTTTGGTAAAGTACTAAGTGGCTGTTATGATATACTTGTGGCCATCAAAAGACAGGGGTGTAATCTTCCCTACAAGATCAAATGCCCATTGACAAAAGGGCCATGGAGAAACCACTGGCTGTAGATCCTGTGCCGGAGCATGAATCAAATTGCCATGAATCTGGCATTTGTAACATTTTTTGGAAAATTTATGTGCATCTTGCTCCATGGTGGGCCAATAATATCCTTCTCTTACCAGCTTCTTAGCAAGACTCAAACCATTGAAATGTCCTCCACAAATACCATCATGGACCTCATGTAAAGAAGTATCATCCTCTTGTGAATCGAGGCATCTGAGGAGGGTTTGATCATAGGCTCTCCTATAGATGGTATCAGTGACGATGACATAACGGGATGCTTGATGGATAAGAGCTCGATGTTGTTTTTGGGATAGGGCAGGGGGTAATATCTAGGCATGTAGGTAATCATAAACATCTTGCTACCAAGGGTAATCGGGACCAACAATATCACACACGAGCTTAGATTGTGGAATGTTAAATGCAGGAAGCAATAATTTCTCAATGAGAAATTCACATCTCTCTTCATTATCTGGCATGTCAATCATAGAATAAATAGTGTCGATAGCATCTGCCTATTTTTTATGTACCCTAGGAATTTGGCAGAAATTGATTGTGACAAATTGCTCCTTGAGAAAGTCAGCCAACTATTTATAAGGTACCAACTTTTCATCTTTGGTTTCATAGCCATCAGTGACCTATTAGATGACTAATTGAGAATCACCATACACCTTGAGGTGCTAGATTTTCCGTTGAATAGAAAGTTTGAGTCCAGTACCAAATGCTTCATATTCGTCGATATTGTTGGTGCATGCAAATGCAATTCTGTAAGATTTGGTTATGACATCGCCTTGTGGGTGAAAAACATGATTCCTGCCCCCGATCCATGCCTATTGTGTGAGCCATCAAAATAGAGTTGCCATTCATTAGAGTCAATGAATGTGAAAATGGACTCATTTGGAAATTCTAAAAGCAATGGGTGATCATCTGGAACTGGTGCCTCTACAAGCTGGTATGCTATTACCTAGCCCTTTATTGCTTTTCAGTCTACATACTCTATGTCAAACTCACTCAAGAGCATGACCCATTTGGTTAGGTGACCTGTGAGAGATGCCTTGCCTAAAAGATACTTCAATGGATCTATCCGAGATATGAGCATGGTTTTCTTGTGTATCATGTAATGTCTTAACTTTTGTGTCATGTAATGTCTTAACTTTTGTCGTGTATCATGTAATGTCTTAACTTATGTAATAAATAGCTCTTTCTCTTCCTTGTTCATCATGTTGTGCAAGAAGACCACCTAATGCAGTTTCTATAGCAAAAATATACAAGATGAATGGCTTTCTTGGAATGGGAGGCATCAAGATTGGAGTATGTAATAGATACTCTTTCAATTGTTGGAATGAGTGCTCACATTTTTCATTCCAATGAAAAGTCACACCTTTATGCAGTAGATTTTGAAATGACTGGAATTTATCTGCGAGTTGTGTAATGAAACGACGGATAGACTGTAGTTTCCCTTGTAGACTTATAAGCTTCCTTAGAGTGTTTGGCAGAGGCATTTCTAAAATGGTTTGCACCTTTGTAGGATCCACTTAAATGCCTTGTTGAGAGATGATATAGCCTAGGAGTTTTCCATAAAAAAATCCAAAAATATAGTTTTTGGGATTTAAGTGAAGCTTATATCCTTCCATTCTTTCAAATATTTTGGCTAGAATACTCAGATGATCTTTCCTAGTTGTAGACTTGTAGAGGAGGTAATCAGCATAATCTTCCATCAATATGTGCATGAATTCATGGAAGATTGTGGTCATTACCTGTTGATAAGTTGCTTCGATGTTCTTGAGGCCAAAGGGCATGACATTCCAACAATAGGTTCTCCAAGGACATGTGAAAGCTGTCTTGGGTTGATATTCAGGAGAAATCTAAATTTGGTTGTAATCAGAGAAGCCATCCATCATTGACAACATCTCGTATCCTGCAGTCATGTCAATAATGATGTCGATGTTAGGCAAAGGAAAATATATTTAGGGCATGCCTTATTTAGATCATGAAAATGAGTTCATATCTGTATGCCCCCAGCGTGCTTGCTGGTAGGTACTAGATTGGAAATCTAGTCTGCGTAATCTATAGGTCTGATAAAACTAGCATCCAATAACTTCTTCAATTATGCTTTTACCAATAGAGCTATTTGGGGATGCATTTTTCTTAGCTTCTATTTGACTGGCTTCACACCTGGATTCAGAGGGAGGTGGTGAAGAACTAATTCAGGATCTAAGCCAGGCATATCAGCATAGGACCAGGCAAAATTAATCTGGCGCTCAAAGAAGAATCTGACAAATTCATCCTTCTCTTCTGGTGAGAGTGATGCTGCAAAGTGTATGGTCTTGGGGTTGTTTGGTGTTCCCAAGTTGATTTCCTTGGTCATTTCAATGAGAAATGCCAACTTCTCCTTTAGAGGGGGTATGTCCAATCTTCCATCCTCGGGTGCCTCAAGGAGGTTTTCACCCTCGGATAAGTCCTTTGTTTTTACTTTTTCATGGTCAAATGGCGCCTTTCAGTTTTCAGCAGAGGCCCTATTCTTTTCATTTTTTTCTTTTTTAATTTTATCATTTTCAATTTTGTGACTAGAAGATGGAGTTGAAACCCAAAAATATGTTGTAGCAACAAGGTTAATGGAGAACCCTGGTCCCCATATGGCATGCCCTCTTGGAGCTCAAAGAATTCCGCTATTGCTTCATCATTTTTGAAGCAATCTAAACTCGATGATCCTTGCTCGTCCCAATCAATAAGTTCAGGGTAGACTAGGGGATGTCATATTTAGTAGTTAAAATATTTTTTAGGCTAGAGGTAAAGTCAAAGAGGTAAACATCAGTGTCTTCAGAGTCAGAGACTTTATGCACTGAAGGTTTGGGACTGGGATCCCAGAAAATTCTAGCCTAGGGATCAGGACAAGTTATTGGAGGAGGTATTGTGTTAACATGTTTTTCTTCAATGGGTAGGTCATCGGATTTAGGGAAGACATGATCAAGCTCATAATAACTAGAGGAATAGAACGTCCATTCCCACTCATTAGAATTGGTAGTATCAGAATGGGGAACCTCATATGCCTTTTCATTGTTCAAAACCTCCACATTTTTACATGAGGCCATTTTGGCATTCAAAGAGCCAATTGGCAATGGTTTAAATCCAATGCCCAAATGAGGAGGGTGACCTTTTGCAAAAATAGGTTCAACAATCCCTTGCTTGTGTACTCCAAGACCACTATGGACATCATAGCCTTTATTTGCATGAGTGTGAACCCGAGCCCGTATCTTTCAATAGGTATCTCAACAGGCTCATGTTTTTATTTTTGTTTGTCATGGAAAATTCAGCTGGATGCATTGTCATATACATGTTTGTCATGAAAACCTCCCCACCTAGTGAATGTAGGTGAGGGAATAAATTTCATGGTGGTCTTGGGTGGTTGATTTTGCAATAACTTTGGTTTTCCATAAGACTTCACGGAGAGAGGAAGATTCCCAATATGAAAGACTTGCACCATGGTATACTTTCCACAACCTTTATCTTCAATCTTCATCTTTCCTTTGACCATTTTTTCAAGGGTGGCTGCATCAACATATTTGGAGGAGTTGGATGAGGCTTCTTTGCTGTTGGTAGGCACTTGTTGTGTGGGACCTTCTTTCAAATTAGCACAAAATTGGAAAGGGTTAGGACCACCTGGGACAGTGATCTCAGCTCTATTGTGAAAACATTTAAGACATTGATGGTACATGGAGGAAACTACCTTCATGGCATGGATACATGGGCACCCTAAGATCATGTTGTAGGGAAAGTCTAGATCTAGGACTTGCAACAATGTGTTTTTAGTAACCAGACCAATTTTGATGGGTAGTATGATGACTCCCTTGGAAGGACATTCAACGTCATCATATTCCTTTATTGTGATTCTCCTAGAGGGATCAATATCACTCTCATTGTAGCCAAGATCAAGAATAACCTTTAAGGTGCAAATGTTAAGTCCTTCTCCACCGTCTATCATGACTCACCAGATTTTGGCATTATGGACAAAGACTTCATGAAGATGGAGAGGATCATTATGGCCAAGCCGATCGTGTGGAACATCATATTTTGAAAATGTGACATGCTGGGATGTAGAGAAGTGCCCCATCAAAGCCTGAAATTGGTTAGTTTCAATGTTGATCAGAACAGTGGATTCTTTCAAATCTTTATCAAGGACTTCCTTGTGTTGGGGGGATGTGCGTAGCAGATCAAGGATGGGTATCAAGGCAGGGGTCTTACCAAGCTGGTCGACAAGATTGTAATCTGAAGTGACCTTGGGTTTTGGATAGTGCACTAGGCACAATAATCTTGGTATGATGGGTAGTGACTACGCATTGAGGGTTACTATCGTGGAAGGTCACAGTGGACACACAGGTATTGGCCTCAGAGAAAGAATTGATGGTGTAATCATGGCCAGTCTGAGTATAATTGACATTGTTCTTGGAATTTGAATTTGATGTAGAGGCATTCCCCTTCTCATGATCCACCAAAGGGTTTGTGAAAATAGTATGGTCATTATTGGAAGATCCCGTTGTGGGTTCAACTTCAATCACACCTTGATCAATGAGGTCTTCGACTTTATGTTTTAATTGATAGCAGGAATTGGTTCTATGTCCTTTTGTTTGATGATAATCACAATATTTTTTGTCATCCCACAAAAGGGGTTTAATGGATGGTTCATCGTGGATCTTGGGTAATTGAATGTAATTTTTTTGCAATAACTATTGCAATATCGAATGGAGTGGTTCACCCAAAGGCATGAATTTTCTTTGTGGTCCATCTCTGTTTCTCGGCGGTCGACACTACCAATTTTGTTGCGCGTTATTATTCATTTGTGCTTGAGGTTGCATTGGAACTGGTGCTGGAGGCAGTGTTGGAGTCATTTTTTTCCTGTTTGTGACAGTAGCTCCTTTGAGACTCACTTTCTATTGTGTCACGTTGACTATCCATGCATCGACAAGGCCATTATTTATGACATTTTTATTCTGAGACCAAAATTTTGGCTTGTCACTTAAAGTGCTCACATTCTGATTTTCCTTGTTGATTTTTAGGACTCCTTTCTCGATAAGAGCCTCTTCAATATCAATTCCTTTGCTCATGAGCTTTTGAATGGTGCTTGGCCGTTTTAGCTTGAGCTCATACATCATTTCTGGTGCCATATTTTGAATGAATAATCATATTTTTTGTTCTTCTAGCAAATCAAAAGGACATTGACTAACCAAATTCCTCCATCACAATAGGAAATTCATAAATAATTCTCCAAATTTTTGTTTAGTTGTACACAAATCAGCCAGCATAACCTCATTGGATATGTTAAACGCAAAGTGAGAGATGAATTTGTCTGCTAATTATTTCTAGGACCTGATATTGCCAGGTAATTTAGAGTACCATTCCATTGCTTGACCTCTGAGGCTTGGAGGAAAGAGTCGCATGAGGTACGTGTCATCATTGTGAACCTCAATGCAAGAAGTATAAAATTCCCGAATGTGATTGATTGGATTACCTTTTCCTTTGTACTTTTCAAATTTGGGTACTTCAAAATTCTTTGGAAAAGGAGGCATGTAAATGCTTGAATCAAATGGATTAGGACATAGGTCTTGTTCTTTATAAAGTGTCTTCTTGTCCTTGAATTGTAGATAATTCAATTGTTTCTACAAGCATTGGATTTGTTGAATCATGTCTTCATTGTACGAAGACTTCATAACTTTTCCACGTGCATCAGAACGATGTGTCTGCTTAGAAGTGATCGAACATCGACTATATTCTGAGGTCTGATCTGATTTTGAAAATTTAGCTGAGATGCTGTGGAGTGGCGCCATTTTTTGTCTGGCATATTGTTGAGGATCTTCCACATGTTGCTGATTTATTGGTGGAAGATTATATTATTGACCTTGTGTCACATAGTATAGTTGAGAAACTTGTTGTTGATATCTTGGCACATACTGTTGTTGTTGAGTTTGCACCACATCTTGTTGCTGTTGTGACACATTTTGTTGTTGTGCAACATATGGTTGTTGCAACAGAATGTATTGTTGTTGAACATGTTGTTGTTGTTTCTGTTGTTGAACATGTTGTTGTTGTTGTCGTTGTTGTTGAGCATACTGCTGTTTTAAAGCATGTTGTTGTTGCTATACATATTGTTGTTATAGAGCATGTTGTTGTTGCTCTTGAGCATATTTCTGCTGTAGAGCGTGTTGTTGTTTTTTTGTACATATTGTTGGATATGTTTTTGTTGTTGTGGGTGCACTTGTTGCACCTTTGGACCTTGCACATGTTGTGTGATAGGATGATATTCTTGACCCAAATGCATTGTCGGTTGTTGCATATTATGATCTTGTTGAAATCCAGGTGGGGAAAGTATACCGCCAAGACTTTCAGTCTTACATTTTGATAGTTGTTCTGTAGACATCATGTTAACTTGTGCCACAAATTGTTGCTACACTGTTTGTGCCACATCCACAGGTGGTGCTTGTTGATCCGCTTGGGCTTGTGCAATTTTGCTACATGTGCTTGATGAGCCGCTTGGGATTGTTGCACTTGTTGTGTTACCTGTGCTTGTTGGGTCACCTTAGGTGGAATTAGTGTGATATCAACAAGGCTCTTCTTCTTTTGATCTTGCAACTAACTTGGCATAGTTGTAGTATTCACATGAGATGCATCAAATGTGGGTACCCTTGGTGTTTCATTGAATGGTCCTTTGGACATTGTTGCATTTGAAGTACTTCCTAGGAATATTGTATGTGTTACCAAAGGAGGACCACTTGGCTATGTTTCTTCAAAAGGGGGTACATGTGGCATTTCCCAAGAAAATGTGAATGTCTCATTTGATCCTTTGGGCAAGTGATTCTTTAAATCAATCTTCTGTGTTCTTTGAGGATACTTCTTGGGGACTTTTGTAGCATCCACTGTCTCTAGAGGAGGGAGTGTTATCTCTTCAAATAAAGGATTATCCAATGGTATATACTGTTCCTTTCAAGTAATATCCATAATTAAATCATTTCATTGTCTTTTTTGTGCTTCCACCATAGTTGACTCATCGAAGGGTTGTTCTCACTTTTCTCTATCTCGAACCACTAAGGCTTGGTTCTCTTCCAAAGTAGATTGTGCGGGATTTTGGTATTCCATGAATAATTGAGGATTTGTCCTTCATATCTCTTTGATATATTGTCTCAGATATTGAGTCATGAGATGCATTAATGTCTATTGAATTATATTTTTTTAACAGCTTCATCAATCTCCTCTTTAGGTAAGTCTTTGAAGGAAGCAAATGTTTCATGTGAGTCTCAAGAATCTGAAGAGGGACTTGAGGCATTTCTAGGATCTTTATTATCTTGTGGTGGTGGAGGAGGTTGATAAGATCCAAAATTTGTGTTTTGCACAGGTTGTTGTTGTAGATAATTGGGTTGGACTTGATTGATTTTACAAGTTTGTTGGTATTCATCCTCAGGTGTAGGGGGAACACTACCTTGGCCAAGTGGCATAGGTACAAAAATTGGTTCAAAGGTTGGGGGTGTCCCCACTGAATAGTGCCAAATTTTGAGGAAATATTTGAAGGATATCCCATGTTGCATAGAACATTTCTTGGGGTGGTACCAGGGATCATCTATGTAGTGATAGGTCCTTGAGGAAATGTGACATGTCTTGGGTCATGAAATTTGTCATGTACTTCTTGCAATGGTTGCATGTTGATTAGGTCAGTTTGATTCTGATATGCAACACCTTGTCTTGGATCAAAAGGTAATTGTGATTCTGGTTGTGATGTAAACATAGGTAGATAAGGATCTTGTTGCCTTTTGGATGCTTGAGATCTTGTGAAAACTGGCATGATTACTATATGCAAATGCAAGATTTTTTTGGAATTTTTTGAAAATGCAAATTTTGAAATGTGACTTTTGAAATGCAAGGAGCTTATGTAAAATGCAACCTAAGGTTTATGAAACTATGCTTTTGGTTTTTTGGACTTTGACAATAAATCTTTGGAAAGGATACAAACCTAAGAGCATAACCTCATGAGGTTGAATAAAAATATTGACTTGAAAAAAATGGTGGAGGGACAAGGGACAAGTTTGATAAAAGGGATTGGGTGAAATCCATCATGACAAAGGTGGAGTATGACCAATTGACAAGGGGAGCCCGGAGTTTGAAATTTTTGGGAAAAAAGGGGACCAAGTTAAGATCCTATTTTTAGTGCCATAAAGAAATGCTCTATGATTTGGATACTTTCTAGGATTGTTTGCAAAGTTTTTAAAGAGGATCTAAAATCAGCTATGTATGTAAGAGGAATATGATTAAGACCTATGCAAGAGGGAATATAATTTGGATTGTAATGTGGTCTATAATGCAAGGGATTTTTTGAAATGCAAATGCAAGGATATTAGGTCATGAATATGTAATATGAAGGCTATCACACATGACAAGAGGTTCCAAGTGAAAATTTTAAGGTTCTATATGTTTACTCAAAGACAAGGTGTGTTTTGACCATTTGATTGTTCTTGAAGCTCATTTAGAAAATGTGTTCTTTAGGAGATTTTTTTTTAAGATGTCATTTTTATTAAAGTTTGAAACACTCACACAAGATACATCATTGAGAATGAATGTTGTAAAAAGGAACAAACACACCACATTCTAAGGATAGCAAGGACAGTATTTGTTGAATCCCCACTTGAACAGAAGTTCAGCCACACTTACTAATAGTGGAAAACTTAGAATATTGGAGGCATGGGCTCCTCCTTATAGTGCACTCACTTCTCAGGCACTCCAAGCTTCAAGTCCCAAGGGTCATCACTTCCCAAGGGATTTTTGTCTCGACTAATAGCCACAAAAGTGTGGGGAATCTTAGTTGGTCTCTGACCTTTCACACCAATAGATAGAATGTTTTTGGATACTACAACATGGTATTTACTAAAGGCATCAGTTCAGGTGGTTATACGTGTGGAAGATTAGCTCTGTTATGGAGTCCTTCCAACCTACAGAAGTTACATTTTGTAGGTTTTAACTCACCACAAGGGTACTGAGGGAGATCTTCTTCCTAGTATAACATACTCAACACTCATTCATTGTGAGATTAATAACAATGACATCTTTTCTATACTGGTTTGGATGGGCTTGGCTTTAGCCTATTACAGTTGGTCATCCACTCTCACTGGCTCTATTAAAGCACTTGGGAGGTAGCCACACTAAAGGACTTGCATGGATTTATCTTACACCCAAGATCCAAAAAGGCAAGGGGAGAGGATATGTCCATACATTTCCTAGGGTTTACAAACTAAAAGACACTTTAGACACATGAATGAAATGATTCATTTTAAAGCACCAAGCTGAAGTGTTTTCTAACTACTAAAAACACACATGAAAGTTTCATAAAACACAAGGTCTTCTACAAACATCCTGCATTAAAATTGTTAGTAGTTTTTATGATTCATTCTTCATCCCACAATTTCCAAAATGTTGCACAAATCATCAGTAACATAGAAATCCAATATACTAAGTGCAGAAACAAATTTAGGAATGCAGAAAATTAGAAACTTGCATGAAAAACATCAAATTTACCACCTGCGCAGGAACATGCTACCACCTGCACAGAACCAGGGTACCACCTATGTAGAAATAGGCTACCACCTACATAGAAACAAGCTACCACCTATGCATCTTCTGGCCACCTACACAGAACCTGCAACCAAGTGCACAACAACTGATTAGAAGCCTAAAAAGTGGTAAAAACTTGCAAAATTAGAGGTCTTTTGCACATCTAAGCATGTAATACTATCAAAAAAACAACTAGGGTTCATTCCTTATGCAATTTATGATTGATTTGGAAGGATTGAAGTCAATTTGAAACCCTACTTAGCTTGCATGTGCATTAAACTGATTTAGGAACACCTTAAAGAAGAAATCTGCATTTGATCCTAAACTAGTTCAAAGTTCATTTTAGATTCCCAAATAAGGTGTGCATCTTCATTTTAGGTTCCTTATCAACTTAAGCAACTTGCATTTGCATAAAGTATTCCGTTTGAACACCTAGTTAGGCTAGATTGTAACTTTCTATTGAAATTGTAAAAAGCTTGATTGCATGTAACCCTAAACTAAGTGAAGTTCATTTTAAGAGCCCAAATCAAATGTGAGAGTTAATTTTAGGCTTGCAAATTTAAATTTTAGGTTCATTAACCAAGTTAGGGTTCATTTTCCTTGTTTAGGATCCATTTTAACCTTATAACAGATGAAAATCAGAAGAGAAAGCATAAAATGTAGAAGTGCTTCCTAAACTTGCAAATACTGATCCTAAAACCTAAACATCGATCATGTTTAACCAACTCCACAGCTAAGTAGCCAACTACATAGATCTGGGCTCCAAGTGTGCAGGCCTGGGTCCTAACTGCACATGACTTAACTACCTACATAGAAATACTGACCACATGTGTAGAATCAGTGACCACCTACACAGAAACAGTGACCACCTATGCAGAATCAGTGACCACCTGCGTAGAACCTGCAACCACCTATGCAGAACTCTTCCAGAACCTACAAAAGGCACAAAAAAACAAAAAAAAAATTAGTTAAGCATGTTTCACGTTGGGTTCACAAAATTTAAGACCAGAAAAAGGTATATTAGCATATCTAGGTAACCACAAACCCTAAACAATATGCTAACCTATCTAATCTATCATGAAAGCCATTTAAAATGAAATTTCACAAATATAAAGCATGAAAAATTAGAACTCCCTTCAAATGAAGCTCCCATGTCCTCCTTTCTTCTCCATGAAAGTATATTATGTTTCTCTTTGACAATAACAAGATTGCACAAAGAACTTTTGAAAGCACAAGTTGACAAGAGAATACTAGGAGATAATGGTTCAATCTTGAAAGAGAGAAATGCCTCTCAATTTATAGAAAATGAGAAGAAATTAGGTGAATATTGCATAGAATCAATGCATAAATGAAGATATTGGTAGGTAGGGTGTTTGGAAGCATGCTATGGGGGAGATCAAATAAGGAGATATTGAGGATATTCATGAAGCACCTTAATAAGGATGTGAATCTCCATTAAGGGATATGACAATTAGCTAAGATTAGGAGTCATTAAGTCAATTAATAACTTAATAATATCAATATTCCTCACAAAATCAATAATTAGATTTATGAAATTATGACAATCTCATAAATAAAAATTAGCCAATTAATTAATAAAAATTAATTAATTGTTAAAGACTTAGGGAAAAAGAGAATAAATAAAGTCAATTTATTTATTCAATTAGGACATAGGGATAAACTATGGGTTATTCATCCCAAGGGGGGGAATTTGTGAATTATTGATTGAATCAAAGGTGTGAATGTAAAATTGAAATTATTTTGATGATATTGATAAGGATTACGATCAATTCTGAGGGTTCTGGAATTGTTTAGGAAATCATGAGGCATCGATGAGCTTTGACAATGCGCCCAGATAATGATGTTTGGAAATGATTGAATAGCGCCAATGAACTTTGATGGTGCCATAGGATTGAATTAGGAATGGGGGAACATCAATTAACTTAGACAATGTTCCCAAAATAATAATGATTAGAAATAGTATTGACGAACATGGACAACACTATTGAATTGATATTGATAGATTGATAATGATAACACCGATGAAATTTCACAATGTTACCAAATAGATGATTAAGGGTATATGAAGCATCGATGATCTTGGACAATGCTCCTAAAATGATGACAAGATTGATCAAATTTGGAATAGGGTTTTGATCAGTTTGTAAATTGGGTTACTTAGGCATCAATAATCTTGGACAATGCCCCAGAATAGTTGGAATGAGTCCAAAACAATTCTGAAAGTGATTAGGAATAGAATAGAATGAGTTTGAATTGATTTAGGAAGATTTGGAATGGTTTAGGATCGAATAGGATCAGTTTAGGATTGGTTTAGGGTTGATCAGAATTGATTAGGAAAATGATCGATTTGATAAAGAGAGTAGAAATGTTAGTAAATAATTGAACATTTTTGCAATATTCAATCGACGAAAGACAAAATGTTGTCATATAATAAAGATCATATGTGCAACATAGAGGAATGATTTTTAGGTGTCTACACATTTATCCTCTACTCTCACATTACATTAGATTACAAGGTCACCAGGTACAAAATTTCTGCAACCTACTCTTATGTCAAATAGATACTTCATCTTTTGTTGTGAATTTATGTTCTCTTTCTGACCCTCTCTTCTGATTTCATCAAGTTCATCTAGTTGCATTATTCTATCTTTCATTGGGTTAGAAACTTCTAGCTCTTCTTATTGCATAAACTTGTATACATGTAATAGATTGTTGATAGGCATCCTAGACTGTAGACCATAAACAAGTTCAAATGGTGACTTACTAGTGGCTTTCTTGACTGTTATCCTATCATCCCATAGAGCTAGTTTCAGCTTTGTATGCCAAGCTCTTTTGTTATTTTCCAAGGTCTTCTTTAAAATCTTCAGAGTGCTCTTATTACTGGATTCTGCCTAGCCATTTTCTTGAGGATGATATGGGGATGAATAAGACATTATAATCCCATATTCAATGCTGAAATCCTTGATCTCATCAGATCTAAAACACATAGCATTATCCATAACTAGCTTGGCACAGACACCGAATCTGGTTAAAATATTTTCTAGTAAAAACTCAGTAACCACTTTTCTTGTTTCTTTTTTAGTGGGGATAGCTTCTATCCACTTTGTAAAATAGTCAGTGGCAACAAGTATCCAACTATTTCCTCCACTGGATTTTTCTGAAAATTCTCCAATAAAATCAATACCCCACATTGTAAAAGGTTCTTCAGTACTCACAGGGTTCAACAACAGGGCACCTGAGAACTTGAATTTATTTGAGAATCTCTGACAAGGCTCACATTTCTAGAAAAATGCATGAGTATCTTTAAATACACTGGGCCAATAATATCCATCCCTCAAAATCTTATGAGCAGTGGTCTTGGAAGAAAAATACCCACCACATATTCCAACATGCATTTTATTTAGTACTTTCTCAGCCTAGTTTTTATCTAAACACAATAGTAGTACACCATTTCTATCTTTCCAGTATACCTCTCCTTGAATCAAGGTGTACTTCTGAGCTTGTAATTTAAGACTCCTTTTTTGATTATCTGACATGATTTCAGGACACTTGGCATTTTTAAGGTAATACATGATATCAACATAGAATGGTTGTCTTTCAATACTGGTTATAGTTGAATCTCAAGTATCACTACACTATTTACTTGTACCAAGTCCAGATTTTCTTCAGTCATTAGTTTTGCTAAACCTTGTCCTCTAACCAATTTTTTAATATGGATTTCTAGGTTAAATTCTTGAATTCTGTTAATCCATTTACAACTCTTACCAGTCACTTCTGATTGGGTAAGAATATCTTTTACTGCTGAATGAGGAACATATGCAAGAACTTTGGCACAAACTAAGTAAGGTTTGAATGATTTAACAACTTTTACCAATGCATATGCCTACTTATCCATCATTTCATAGTTCATCTCTGTAACTTGGAAAGATTTTCTAAAGAATGCAATTGGATGTTCAAATCCCTCCTCATCCTTCTGTAGTAAAACAATAGCAATAGTGTGAAAAGATGCAAATGCGAACAAAGAAAAGGGCTTACTATAATTAGGAGATTTTAAAACAGGGGAATCTTATATTGCTTGCTTGATTTTCTCAAATGATAATTGAACCTCTTCATTCCACTGGAACTTTACATCTTTCTTTAATAACTTGATTATTGGCTTGACAATTTAAGCAAAATTGGCAATGAATCTTTGGACAAAATTAATCTTTCTAAGGAAAAATTGCACACTTTTTATATTATTTGGAGTAGTGACCTTTTTAATAGCTTCTATTCTTTCAGGTTCTATCCTTACTCCATCTTTGGACAGTATATGTCCCAATAAATTTCCTTTTGTGATTGCAAAATGACATTTTCTAGGGTTTAGTGAAACACCATATTCTAATTTTTTCTAGATGTTCACAGTGATCCCCTACCTTTTTAGAAAATGTAGTCAAATCATCTTGGTAAATAACTATGAATAGATCAATAAACTCTTTAACTACTACATCCATGGCTCTCTGGAAATCTGCTCCTATATTTATTAATCCAAAGGGCATTCTGACATATACATAAGTTCCCCATGGAGTAGTAAATGCAGTCTTGAATTGCTCTAAATCTTTTACAGGTACCTGGTTGTAGCCTGAGAAGCCATCCATCATTGATAATAGCTCACAACTAGTAACCTTATGCAACATTGCTTCCATGTTTGGTAGAGAATAGTTATCTTTTAAGGAAGCAATATTCAGATTTTAGAAATCTACACAGAGTCTTATATCACCATTATTTTTCCTTACTGGTACTAGGTTTGAGACCCAACTTGAATGTCTGATAGGATGAATAATTCCAACATCCTTTAATTTCATCAACTCCTATTGCATCTTAGGAGCCAAAAGAGGATTAATGGGTCTCTATTTTTGTCTGAATGATTTAACATCTATTTTGAGTTGGATTTCATGTTGGAAAAGATCATCTTTATAAGCTTTTAAATATTCATATATGACCATGCAAACACATGCTTATGTTTTCTCAATAATTTTATCAGGTAGGTTCTAACATGAGAGTCCAATCCTTTTCCAATATAAACTACTTGAGGACTGGTCTTTGACCCCAAATTTATCTCCTCTAAATCCTCAATCTTGGCATTGCTTATTCTTACTGTATGTTCATTCTTATCAGTAAACAATGCCTCTAGTTCTACCAATCCCTTAGTAATCTGGTTAAAACTGAGTTGGACAACCTCATCCCCCAGTATACAATCCTTACTATCAATGACCTCAAGCAAATTATGCAATCTATGCGCTGGTCTTCATAATGATCAAGGAATTGAAGAAATCTAAGGATATCTTGTTCATCCTCAAATACTTGCTAGTTGTAAATATTGTCTGGGACAACTGGTTTTATTTTAACCTCAACAATTGATACACCATTCAAGTTCAAGTCATCAGTTTTCAAAAATACAATATCTAAGAAATATGCCATAATGTTTCTAGACCTTTCTATCCAATTTATATTGAAGCCATCAAAGAATTCTATTTGATCCCAAATAGCATGTCTATACATTTTGAATTTGTTATTCTTTACATCATATTTGGACCTTACATGGGATACTACTAACTCTGAGTCACCGTAGAATTTTAAACATTTTATACCATGTTTAGTAGCAATGTCTAGCCCTAAAAACAAAGCTTCATATTCTGCTATATTATTTGTACACTGAAAAGATAGCCAAAAACAACATTTGAATGTGGTAGCTGATGGAGATATAAGTAGAACTCCAGCTCCTGATCCTTCTTTTGAATAGGCTCCATCAAAATACATTTGCCATAAACCATCACTCTGTTCATTCAACTCTTTCGCCAAAGGATCAAGAGTTTCAAACTGGTGAGTACTCCTTTTGATTCTAAATTTTTCCATGTCAATATCAACACAATAGTTAATATTTGTATCCTCATGCAATTCTATCATATGAGGTGTTCGTCCCTCTCTAGACACCTTTACATTATTTCCATCTACATTGAAAGTGGCATAGGATAAGTCACATTGAATACCGCCCTCATTGAAGCACTCCATTTTCTGGACAATAATATGCCATAATGTGGTGGTATATCAACCACCAGTATGCTCATAGTCAACATTGTATCATGGAATATGGCTAATTTGTAAGGTAAGGATTCAATGGTTCCAACAACAGGGATTTCTCATGAGTCCATTGCTTGACACCTCCCATGAGAATTATCTACTTGCAAACCCATGGATCTCATAATTTCTATAGGCATGACTATATTAGATGCTCCTCAGTCGATCATACAATTTTTGAGCATCTTTCCATTTATTACTAATGTCAAAAAAAAGGGGTTAACAACCCTTGCAAAAGTATTTGTGTTTAAGTAAATTTGAGGGATCTCATAAATCATCCCCTTAGGCTCCTTTCCCTTATTGTTGAGTTTCTTTTCAATATTTTTTGTTTTCTAGGGTTTTACTGGTGATACATTATTTAATACTGAAAGAAATTTCTCTTTGTGTTCTTTTATTCTCATCATCTCTAGGAATGGGACCTTTATAGTCATCTGAGATAAAAATTGTCCCATATCTACTAGAGTATAATTTGCATCAAAGGTCTTAGGCTTTTGGTGTAGGAGCACCTAAGTTAAGTTACATTGTTCATCGGTGATGTCCATCAGTTTCTATTTGTCATTTTTTGTTTGTTGGCAATGCTTGTTCGTTTCTGTTTGTCGGCGATGTCCGTCAGTTTCTATCCATCAGTTTTTGTTTGTCGGCACTACTTGATTGGTATTGTTCATCAGTAATGCTTTTTGGTGGTGTTATTGTTAGAGTAATTTAGTAATTACTCTTTAGTACTTAAGTTAGACTTAGGAAAGTTTCCTTTTCTGAGTTAGTTTCCCTTTTAGGGTTTCAGTATCCTTTATAAGGATTGATCGGCTTTCATTTCATAAGAAGATTGTATTATTTTCATCATTGTGTTAATAGAAGATAATTTCTTTCACAATGGTTTTGCAGTCTCTGGCCTATCGGCCGCCATAGCTTTCTGGATCCTTCTCTCTTCTGTGTGTTTCATTCTGTTTGTAATAGCTCTAATAACACAGTGCGGGTACATCAACCAAACTAGGTGTACAAGATCCAAGAAAAGCAGAAGAAGGGCACTTTATCTCAGTGTGTTTACAGAATACAAGTGCATCAGAAAGAGCATGCAAGCTCAGATGTCAAAAAGTAGAGTGAACTATGAACTCAGAGGGAGAGATCCCCAGACCTGTAGAACCAAGCACACCACCAGAGGGCATAAACTGTATAACTCGGAGGAGAGAAAACCTAGAGCAGAATCTGGAAGAAATACCTCTGCCACTGAAAACTACACAGAATCAGCTTTCCGATGATATCTCATTTGCCAAAAAATGAGTCCGGATGAGTCAGATATGACTCCCGGAAGGCAAAACAGGACATCAGACTTCAACAGCAAAAAAACTCTGTCAGAAGATACTGCTGGAACCCCCACTGAAGTGCATGATCAGGTAGAGAAGACAAGTGTCTGAAGAGCTGATCAATCAAACCAGGAAGCAATAGAACCAACAGGTGAACCCCCCCAT
>MU225315.1:617366-644705 GCA_018584345.1 Thuja plicata
AAATTGGTCACTTACTTAGTCATTTATTTTCTAAATATGATCAGTTTTGGTCATGTGACTAAAACTTTTAGTCACATGACTAAAATTTTTAGTCACTTAGTCATATATTTGCCAAATTCTACTAGTGTCTGTCTGTTTCATTCTGTTTGTAATAGCTATGCATGCAGGTGTTCTTGGGTAGATTGATGTTTATCAATCTCAACAGTTATTTGGTGATGCTTGTCGGTGATGATGGCCGATGTATTTGTTTTTTGTTGGGGTTGGAAACTCACGATGTTTCTATTGTTCTAAAAAGTCAACATTGGCACTCGGTAATGTCAGTTAACGACCCAGGAAATGCGGATGTGATGTTTGTGACTAGCTGGGTCATTTGCAATGACTCTCTACATTTCATTTTTGCTTCAAAGGATTAGGGACACCTATTCCTATTCTAGAAGTGTCATTTATTGCTCTATTTGGCCTCCTATGCAGTGTGGTTGAAATGGTCCATGAGCATCAAATCTTTTACAGATATTTTCGATGGATGTATATATATCTGAAAAGCTCTTGTAATAGAAGTAGAGGAATATAGATAGATTAGAGAAGGGGGATAGATACATATCATATCATCCTATAATAGCTTAGTTCTTGTGAATAAGAAAGAACATATTTTAATGGATTCCATGTGCAGTGTGTTATTATGTTCCTCAGGAGAAAACCATCAGTTTAACTTGGGGGATGAACCTATCCTAATGGGTTCTATAACATGAAATAGTAGCTTTATGGTATAAGCATGGTCTAGGGCACTTGAGGTGAAGATCTTAGTGACTTCCTCAAGCTGGGGTGAAGCAATACCCTATAAGGTCTGTGCAAGAGACCTTAGATCATAGTCAAGCTGACTGTCGGTAACAACTAGACCTGGACTATACATCAAATTGGTATTAGAGAAAGTTTGATAATTGGGCTTGTGTTGTTTGGGTGTGATTTTCAGAAGAGCCTGTGAATAAATCCAATATGGTGACCAACACAGAGCTAGCAAGGAACTTGGATGAGCAAAGGGAGAAGAACAAACTCCTGAAGGAGAAGTTAGCCAAAATGGCATATAAAGTGGAAGAAGTATAGCTTCAAACTATAGCAGTCAGTGAACTGATGAGGGAAGCTGATGAGAAGGGTAAACAAGTGGCTGAGGAGGACATGATCCCAGAGCCAGACCCGATACTTCAAGAAGAACTATTCTTGAAAGCATTAAAGCAAATGAGTGGTAAATCCTTAGAAGGTGTGCCACTATTTAGTTGCAAAATTGATCCAGAATTAATTATGGAATGGATAAAAGGTCTTGAAAATCACTTTGATTGTGATAATGTGACCAAAGCTCAGAAAGTTAGAGTAGCCAAGACAAGATTGAGAGGGACTGCCCTCACATGGTGGAAATTTTTCCAAGATGAAAGGACAAAGGAAGGCAAGAACCCCATAACCAGTTGGAGAGGTATGGTAGAAAAAATGAAGGAAACTTATCTTCCTGATGATTATGAAGTGCAACTACATAAGAAAAGGTAGAACCTAAGGTAGAAAGACTTATAGGTTAGTGCCTATATAGAAGAATTCCATAAGCTATGCTTAAGGTCCCATGTGATGGAAGAAGAAATCCTAAAAGTGGCAAGGTATCAGAATGGCCTTAAATGGAGCATTCAAGAAGAAATTAGTCTCTTAAGCCCCAAGATTTTCCACCAATGCTATCAATTATCTCTTAAAGTGGAAGAGAAGTTCAAAAAGAAATAGGACTCAAACAATAGAGGTAGAGGGAGAGACAATAGAGGTCATAGAGGAGGATATGGAGGAAGAAATCTTGAAGCTAAGACTCATAGTGAGAATAAACTCACTGAGAATAAGGGAGAATCTAGTAACACTAGAGGTGGTTACAACAGAGGAAGAGGTCTAAATAACAGTTCAAGAGGAATAAATGATGGCCAAGGAAGAGGATCTTATTTCTCTTCTATGAAGTTCTATAATTGTCAGCAACTTGGGCATCCTGCATATCGATGTCCAGTAAGGAGCTCTACTTCCCAAGGAGGATAGAAAAGAGATAAATATGTACAAGAAGAGTCTTCTAGCAGAAAGACTTCATATATCCCCATAGGATCAGAGATGGGAGAGAATTTGATGGTTTGGAGAACACTCCTAAAAGAGCCCATCAAAGAAGAGCCAAGCCAAAGAAGATCCTTGTTTCGAGTCAATTGCAAAATACTCGGTAAGGTCTATAAAGTTATCATAGATTTAGGATCTACTGATAATATTGTTTCTTTAGAATCTATTGAGAAGTTAAAATTGACAAGGATTCCTCACACTAATCCTTATAGAGTTACTTGGTTGAATTGAGATCAACATGTAATAGTCAATGAACAAGCTTGGATAGAATTGTCCATAGGGAGGTATAAGGATAGAATTTTGTGTGATATCCTACCCATGGATGCGTGTCATTTTCTATTAGGTAGACCTTGGCAGTATGACTAATGTGTAGTCCACAATGGAGCTGAGGATTCTTAATCCTTTAAGAAGGATGGTATGACTTTCAGGGTACAGTCAATCTTGGAAGAAGAGAAGGAAATAAAATGAGGTCCCAACTTACTAGTGGTTGGTCAAAAAAAATTCCTTAAAACATTGGAAGATGGAGTAGGCTTTGCTTTGGTTCTAAAACCAAAATGTGAGAAAAGGGATGAAAGAGAAGAGTTGCCTTCAGAAATCCAAAGGTTGTTAACTCAATATCAGGCTATAGTTAGTAACGGTCAACCAGCTACCTTACCACCTGATAGATCCATTAGTCATCAAATTGAGTTCATTCCTGGAGCCTCACTTCCAAATAAAGCTGCTTATAAGATGACTCTGCAGATGAATGCAGAGATTTCTAACCAAATCCAGGAACTAATTGACCAAGGGTTGATTAGAGAGAGCATAAGTACTTGTGTTGTTCCCATAGTCTTATCCCCAAAGAAATATGGTACTTGGAGGTTGTGTACTGATTCCATGGCCATAAAAAGGATAACTATCTGGTATAGGTTTCCAATACCTAGGATAGAAGATTTGATGGATTGTCTTGGTGGAGATAGATATTACTCCAAGATAGATCTTAAGAGTGGATACCATCAGATAAGAATTAAAGGGGGAGATGAGTGGAAGACTACTTTTAAGACTACTGAAGGATTGTATGAATGGCTAGTTATGCCTTTTGGGTTGTCAAACTCCCCAAGTACATTTATGAGATTAATGAATGAGGTTTTAAAGGACTTCATTGGAAAATGGGTTGTAGTGTACTTAGATGACATCCTGGTGTTTAGCAAGACAAAAGAGGATCATCTTAGACATTTGCAATTGGTAATGCAGAGATTGCATGAAGAAAAGTTGACAATCAACTTGGAAAAGAGTGAATTCATGAAGCAAGAATTGGTATATCTCGGTTTTGTTATCTTAGAAGGTAACTTGAAGATGGATGTAAGCAAGGTGGAAGCAATCTTGAATTGGCCTACACCAAAATCAACTACGGAGGTAAGAAGCTTATATGGCTTGGCACAATTTTATTGAAAATTTATCAAACAGTTTAGTAAGATTAGTGCACCTATTTTAGATACCATCAGAGGAGGTATGAAAGCCAAGTTCCAATGGAATGAGTAGTCTGATGAAGGATTTGAGCATCTGAAGAAGAGAATAGAAACTCAACCAATTTTGACACTTCCTAGTTTTGACAAATTGTTTACTGTGGAATGTGATGCTAGTAATATTGTTGTCGGTGCAGTATTAAGTCAAGAGGGAAAGCCAATAGCTTTTCATAGTGAGAAACTCAGTGATGCAAAGAAAAAGTATTCCTCATATAATTTGGAATTGTATGAATTAGTGAAAGCACTAAGTAAATGGAGACATTATCTACTTCCAAAATAATTTGTTGTCTTTACCGACAATCAGGATTTGAGTTTTTTGAGTTCACAAGATAAACTCAGTCACAAGCATATGAAATGGGTGGAATACATTCAAGACTTTACCTTCACAATTAAGCATAAGAAGGGAGTACAGAATAAGGTGGCAGATGTATTAAGTAGAAGGTTACTCACGGTGCAAGAAGTTCAATTAAGAAGTGTTGGCATTGAAAGCTTCAAAGATTTGTATCCAACATATGAAGATTTTGCAGCAGAATACAAGGTATGTCAAGAGTATCAAAATCATTTTCATAGTGAATATTCAGAGTATACTCTTCAGGAAGGTCTTCTATTTAAGGGAGGACAACTTTGTGCACCAAGAGGTTCTATGCGAGAGAATCTAGTGTAGGAAAAGAATAATGGTTCCTTAAGTGGACATTTTGGGTTGAATAAGACCTTAGAATTGGTCAAAAGGTATTACTATTGGACAAGAATGAATCGGGATATCCAGAAGTATGTAGAGACTTGTTTGGTTTGTTAGAAGGCAAAAGGGAATTCATCCAATGTAGGATTGTATCAGCCCCTTCCTGTCCCAAATAGACCATGGGAATGCCTTAGTATGGATTTTGTTGTTGGGTTACCAAAGACCAAGCAAGGAATGGACAACATCTTTGTAATTGTTGACAGGTTTAGCAAGATGGCTCTTTTTGTACAATGAAAAACCACACATGATGCTTGTTACATAGCCAATCTATTCTTTACAGAAGTATTCTGGATACATGGATTACCTTTGAGTATTGTGTCGGATAGAGACTCCAAGTTTATGTGTCATTTTTGTAAAACTTTATGGCAGAAGCTTGGTACAAATCTTTCTTTTAGCTCAACCTACCATCCACAAACTGATAGTTAGACTAAAGTGGTGAACCGAAGCTTAGGTAATCTTTTGAGATGCCTTACCAAGGAGTATGGACAATCATGGGATCAATTACTTGCTCAAGAAGAATTTTCCTACAATGATACAGTCAATAGGTCCACTGGAAAGAGCCCTTTTGAAATTGTGTATGGGATTCATCCCAGGGGTATATGTGAATTAAGGGATCTTGGTAGAAATACAGAGAGGAGTGGGAATGCTTAATATTTTTCTCAATCCATTAAGGAGGTCCATGACTCAGTCAAAGAATCATTGATAGAGAGTACCACTCATATCAAGCAGAAGGTAGATGTACGGAAAAGAGATGTTCAATTTCAGGTTGGAGATTTGGTTATGGTACACCTCAACAAGGCAAGGTTGTAGAAAGGAGTTCCAAGTAAACTTCAAATGAGGAAGATAGGACCTTATGCAATATTGGCCAAATATGGGTCTAATGCTTATAAATTTGATCTTCCTACAGACATAGGATTATCTCCCATTTTTAATATGGCAGATTTGGTATCCTATAAAGGTCCAATTCCTGAAGGAGATTTTGATCTAGCAGGAGATACTGAGGACCTCAAAGTGCTTAAACTTCCTGTTATACCCCAACTGAAGGTAGACACAATTCTAAATTCATGAGTTTCCAAGCAGACTAGATGATAGACCTATATGGAACATCTGGTCAAATGGAAAGGCCAAGCTGATTCAGAGGCTACATGGGTACAGGAAACTAATTTTAAGAAGTTGGGCATCAATCCTGAATTACTCCAATCACCTGGAAGTTGATTTCTTTTTGTTTGGGGAGTATGGTGTAGGAGAACCTAAGTTAAGTTACACTGTTCGTCGGTGATGTCCGTCGGTTTCTATCCGTCAGTTTTTGTTCGTCGGCAACGCTTGTTCACTTATGTTTGTCGACGATGTTCATCGGTTTCTGTCTGTCATTTTTTGTTCGTTGGCACTGCTTGATTGGTATTGTTCATCGGAGATGATTTTTGGTGGTGTTCATCGGCAATGCTCATCGATGATGACGGCTAGTGTCTTTGTTTGTTATCGGAGTTGGAAACCAACAATGTTTCTGTTGTTCTGAAAAGTCAACACTAGCGCTTGGTAATGTCGGTTAAAGACCCAGGAAATGTGGATGTAATATTTGTGACCAGCTGGGTCATTTGCAATGACTCTCTACATGTCATTTTTTCTTGAAAGGATTAGGAACACCTATTCCTATTCTGGAAGGGTCATTTATTGCTCTGTTTGGCCGCCTGTGTAGGGTGGTTGAAATGGTCCACGAGTATCAGATCTTTTAGAGATATTTTTTATGGATGTATATATAGTTGAAAAGATCTTGTAATAGAAGTAGAGGTATATAGATAGATTAGAGAAGGGGGATGGACACAGATCATATCATCTTGTAATAGCTTAGTTCTTGTGAATAAGAAAGAACATATTTTAATGGATTCCATGTGCAGTGTGTTATTATGTTCCTCAGGAGAAAACCATCGGTTTGACTTGGGGGATGAACCTATCCTAATGGGTTCTATAACATGAAATAGTAGCTTTACGGTGTAAGCCTGGTCTAGGGAACTTGAGATGAATATCTTAGTGACTTCCTCCAGCTAGGGTGAAGCAATACCCTATAAGGTATGTGCAAGAGACCTTAGAGCACAGTCAAGCTAACTGTCGGTAACAAATAGACCTAGACTATACATCAACTTTTCTACAAAAATATTATTCTCTTCTATTTGAATATTCATAGCAAGCTCTTCCTTTTTATATTTCTTAGTTTCTAATTTGGGGGAAGAAGAACTTACCTCTGGCTCTTTAGCCTTTTCTACATGTACATCTTTTCGTTCATTAGATTTTTTCACTATCTTAACCTTAGGTCTATTTGCATTTTCCCCAGGTCCATCTTTTTTAGGTACATATTTGGCATTTGTTCTATTTTCTTTTATGAAGATGTCTGATGGCTGACTACCAACATTACCCACAACTCTATTTCTTAGGTGATAGTTTTTTCTAGATTTGTTCACCAAATCAACAGTGATTCTACCTTTTTCTTCATCATAGGCTTTTCTCACTATTGAGGGTTCCTGACTATTTTGGGCATAACACCTTATGGTATCAACCCTTTCTTTTTCTTCACTACCTGAAAAGATTTTTTGTTGATGAACTTCCATTCTACCTTGCAATCCATATATGTCATGATTTTCAATCTCTTCATCAAAATCCATATCATGACATGAATAAGCATTATTCATACTATAATCACATAACTCATTTTCATCCTTTTCTTTCTCTTCATTTGCTTTTATATCTAGAGAAACAATGCAAAAATTAGGATTGTGTGGTGCCTCACAAGATTCACACCAAAAGTCATCATTACACATGTGAATAGTATTTTTACGTAGGGTACCAGGAGTCCTATTCTCAGGTTTGTCTTTCCTTAATGGAACAATAGGATTACCATCCTTAAATTGGGTACCGTAGGGGTAATTTTGCATCCTATTTTGTGGGTTGTAGTTATTATTATAGGATGGATTGTTATTTTGTGGAGCCTTACATACTCTCTATATTTAGGTTCCTTTTGATTACTCCTACTAAAGCATGGATCCTCTCTTTTACCCAATTTTCTTGATATCCTCCTATTCATCTCTATATTCACAGCTGCTTTATAGGCTTCTCTTAAAGTTCTTAGATTCTTATCTCTAAGTGCATAGCCTATTTTTGAATCAAAAGCATTGAGATAGGTAGCAAGACATACCTTTTGATCCAACTTCATTTTTTGAAACAGCTTATGCATAGCTCTTTGGAGTATTGTATTGAACTCAATTACTTCTTCATTTGAGTTTTTCCTTATATTGTTGAATTCATTGAGCGGACATCCTTCATTATTCTTATCACCATATTGATCCTTGAATAAATCAATCAGTTCATCCATTGTTCCTACAGAACCATGAGATAGACTCCTAAACCATTCCCTAGCATCTTCTACTAGAGATTGTACAAATAATTTCATAAGGACATCTTCATGATTGATATTTAAATCATCTATAACATCAAAAAAAAATTCTTAAATTTTCTTCACAAGTTACAACATTATTTCCTGGAAAATTTGGAAGTTTTTCTCCCATATCCTCTGCTATTCCATTAGGATAACCTGGAATTCGAAAGAAAAAGAATTGCTTCTACCTTTCTGTAGGAAGAGGTCTCCTTTGGAATTTGTCAGTATCTTTAGGAGAAAAGAATTTTCTATGGTCTTTGAAAGAAGAAGCCTTGCTTCTTGATGTTGTAGCATTCTTTGTATCAGCAAAGGAGATTGTAGTAGATTGCAAGAAACCAATTTTTCTCTTCATCTCTATTGTAGCAAATTCTACTTCAACTTTCTCCAACATCTTAGCCATAGTTTCTCTTTCTTTTTTAATCTTTTCAAGGTCAATGTCTAGCTTTGACATTTGCTTAGTCACGTCCTTTTGAGTTTTTGGCTCCTCAACTTTTGTTTCTGTAACTTTACTTTTCCTTTATCTTTGAAATTTTGAGGACCTAAACTTTTGTGGGTATTTGGAGTCTCCTGGTCTCTGCGAGACCTCTCAATATTATTTGCATCTTGATTTCTTAGAGATCTTCTATACTTGTCAACATCCTTTTGCTCATGCTTTTTTTTTTATGTTCCTTTTACCTTTTCATTTGCCTAATAAGGGCTAGTTGTCTGATGAGGGTTCTTTCTTCCTCTGCAAGCTCATCAGAAGGAAATTTAGAGTCTGAGCTAATTGTGTCAGTTCCTTCTCTCTCACTAGAAGTAGTAGTTATTGTATAGGTCTCTAGTCCAAGGTCTAGGGCATTTCCATACTCTGAGGTATTCCCCTTATGACTAGACTAATTGGTATCCTTCCTTCTAGTGTTGTCTTCTTCATTTCTTGGAGCAGAGTTACTGATATTTGCTTGATTCCTCTTCTCTCTCCAAGACAATTTAGTTTTTAAAGTAGTGGGGATTCCACCATCCAACTCCATTTCTGGATTTTCTCTCATTGTTGATCTAGTATTCATATTTGTAAAAATGTTTCACTTATGCACTGATTTCATAGATTTTCTTTTAGAGTCTCCACCCAACCACAAGTTTGGGAAATATGAATACTACTAGAATGAACTTAAACTGGAAACAACTCAATTGTAACTTTCTTTAACTTTTAAACACACCAAAGGTTCCTTAAAAGTTTCCTTTCAATTTTTCCTTGAAACTCCCCAGCAAAGTCACCACTTTGTTAGGGATTTTTCTTCCAAGTATCTTTTAAAACCTGTATGAATGCTTTGCTCTTATATGTTTCCAATAATCTATATGCAAGAAAATCATAATTGATGAGGATTGGATATGATACTCCTTTTTTGAGACCCACTAACTCTGGCAGGTATTACCTATGAATAATTACTGATTGGCAGTATCTTTATAGTGGATTATATCTTTTTACTAACTTGCTGAATGCCTTTTACGGTATCAATAAGTAGATAACTATGAAAATGACTATGAATAATCTGATACAAAGATTAATAAGCCAAACTAGTATTTTGACAACAACAAATAGTAATGCAATAAGGATTCTCATCCTTCTTCATTTCATAGTTCTTATAAACTTAGGAGGGATAACCTATTTGATTCTCTCTTGAAGGAATCAACAGACTTGAATGGTATACTCTGTGAATACAATTTCTTATGAATGTATGCTCTTTTATAAGTGTAATGTATTTGAATTATTGTTCTTAAATGTTGGATGATTGAACAATTATATGCAAAAATATAAACCAGTGCCTGATCCTATGGTCTATAGAGTCAAAATTGAATGTAAATCCACAATTAGGTAACTAATGAAAATAATTGCAACCTAGATAACATGCCTTACAAACTATTAATTCACTCCTATATCTTTGTTCATCAGATCTTAAACATCAATATTCAACTTCCTAGAATCATATGAAAGAATTATTCCTTCCTTGAAGGACCTCACAAATGATTGCACAACTACCTTGCAGTTGATGTATTTAGATGCCTTACAAATAAACACATAAAAGCTTGAATAGAAATAAAAGAGAAAATACACGATATAAAAAAAATATTGTAATGTATTTTATTAATATCAAACAGCTTCAAAATACATACAATAAACAAAAAGTATAGAGGCTTGGAAAAAATTGTAGTAGTTTGTCTTGTAATTCTATTCCATCATCTTTCAAAATTTTACGATAAGCTCTATTTATAGGCTTAAACCATCTTGGAATCCTTAACAATTAAGGATGCTACAAGCTTTGGATGGTTTTAAGACCTAACCCTAAAATATAGAAAGGACAAAAGACAAGAAAGAACCAAGCAGTGGATGGAAAAAAATGAAGAATAAGATTTGATTTGTTCCTTGTCTTCTTGTGATCTTTGGCGCCTTTATCTATATATGTTCAAGATAACATCTGATATTTGGAACGAGACCCAATGACCACCAATACAGGCTAATTTACACTAGTCTTCATGATATCTAACCTTCCTATGCTCAAAGAGGAGGTGCCATGTGTCCTATTCTTCATCCATTATGTCCAGGTCAACAGTGATAGAATTTTTCTTCTTGGGCTTTGTTAAGATGTCCCATACTGTAACATTTTATTCTTTCAACCATTCAAAGCTTTGTATGTTCTCCAACTAGGCCTTCTATCTCTCCCACCTGGCATCAGTAATACTCTTGACATGTGTGATGAATTTGTTGAAATCAGTTTCTTCTTTAAATGCTTCATCTAGAATTTTGTTGTATCTTTCCATATATGGTTCTCCTTTGTCAGAAACATATACCTCTTTATTAGGTAACATATTGTCAAATTCTGAGCCCCATACTCCTAGTGGCTTGATCTGATTGTCCACTGATCTGATTGGAGGCACAAATCTATTGTAATTAGGCCCAAACATATTCAACCTTTCCTCTATTTGATTAGCCTTTCCTTTGAAAAAGGACAAGGTGGCTCCTATCTTCTCTATTTCAACCCCAACCTGGGTTACCACCTCTGGTAGGTCTGACCTATGCGGTTGCAAATATGCCAACCTTTCAAACAATTTTGTTCTCCTAGACCACGTTACATAATATGGGTTCAAAATTGAGATAAAATTGTTAACCTCTATTTGCAAGCCTGGAAATTTGACATAAGATCCATATACTATATCAATATTATCATTTATTATATCTACCCTATGCTGAAATTTTTTTTTAGTGCACCCAAAACAACTTCATTGTGCTCCTTAACCTCTTGCCCTATTTTTGCTGCAGTATGCTATGTTTCCTCTATTTAGATCTCAACATCTCGTACTTCTTTTGGTGCTACAGGGCAACTTCTAGAATATCAAGCATTCTTTGTGTAAGCTCTGTAATTAGCTTCTCTTGTGCCTTAATTTTTATCAAATCCAACTCCCTATCTTTGACTATATCACTAGTTTCACTAGTGAGTTTCTTAAATCTTTCAGACATTTGGGCAACCTTGGCCTCATTCAACTATACAAAATGGGTGAGCACTTGGGAAATATCCAAGTCTCCCATGTTCTGGAAAAACTAGATGATCTTATTTCCTTCTATTTTCTCTTGAATATTTATTGATGAGGGCTTATTATCTTTTGGAGCTAGGCTCCACATTGCTAAGGCTTGGGACTTTGGATTGTATCCAAATCCTCTGATCATCTCTCCAACATGTGTTTTTGATGATAAATTTACATTAGTTTGCTTCCTTAATTGATCTATGATGAAGGAAGAATCCAAATCCTATCCTTGTACCAGCAACATCTCACTAGATTTTACCAGTTTCCTTGCTTCTTCTGCTGTAATTTTCTCTGATTCAAGATCATAATCCTACAAAATTTGTTAATCCTCACTAGTTACTGGATCTCCACTGGCCAATTTTAGTTGTGTACCAACTTGATGTTGTTTGTTCCAAATGAGGAACTCTTTGAACTCCTTGGTCTTGATAAAATTGTCATCTTTTAGAAATTGATCTTGATATAAAAATCTTTCTTCAGTACATGTCATGAGAGGTAACTCTATTTCCTCTCCATCATCCTTTTGCAACTTCTTTCCTACTCTTATTTGCTTCCTTAGTTGACGGTCATAGGCTCTATCACCAGTGATAAGAGCACCAATTCTATCTTTTTTCTTCTCTTTCTTCTGTGATGGCTCCCCTATTTCTATCCTTTGCCTCTTTTGTGGGGGCTCATTAGTAACCTTAGTTTCTAGGACCTTTGTTAGGTCAATTATGTTCTCACCCTCATCTTCTTGTTCTTCAACAAATGCCTAATTCACTGGAGGGGAGCTGGGAACTGAATAATCCTCATCACTGTCCTCATCATACTCTAATGATGAATTCCCTTTATGGCCCTTCTTTGACACTACAAGTGCATCTTCCAACTGGTTACACAACAAAGTACGGGACTTAATCATGGCATTGAGTCTTTTTAAATATGGCAAGTCTGGGAAGAAACCCTCAAAATAAATGCCTCTTCTCTTTACTTGCCTTGCCAAGTCCATTAATTCATTAAACTTTTCGGCCCGTTTATCGACCTCCTCATCCTCTAATATATTCCTTATGAGGTATTCTTCCATACACTCCTCATGATCTTTTGTGTAAGGAATGGTGGCTACCAACAACTTTTTTGCACTTAATATAAAGTCTTCGATATCTATGTATCTATAAAGGGCTACATTCATTTTGTAGTGGCTCATCCAATTATTTACTAGATCTAATGCCCTTTTACCAATTGTAAAATTGTAGATCCTAAATTGTCTTGGGGTAAATGTACCCTTCCTATGAGCAACCAGGTTCTCTTTGTCTATCAAAATTAGCTGTCTGATAAATTCCATTTCTACAATCCTGGGTGGCACATTGAATGGTAGAACATGGGGTGGGTGAGTATAACCATACACCCTAATAAATGTAAAATTCTTCTCATAATAGAAGTCCCCCAGTTGTGGTCTCCTAGCCACTTATCAACATATTGGCATGGCCTTAGCAGTTCTAGCACCTTTACTGGTAGCCTTGTCTTGTTTACTCCAAGACACTTAAGTATTGGATATACTATCCAATTTTGAAAGTAAAATAATTCTTATTCTTTGGAAGTGTAGTTCCACACTCTCAGCCAAAACTAAATGGGGTTGGCCTAATTATGATGAAACCTATGAGACCTCAAATACTAACAATTCATAATAGGAAAGTTGTAATATAAAATCAAATGCATTAAAATGGAATAATACATGAATCTGGGGTTGTCTTTCTTGTTCTGGATATCAATAAATCCTTGATGCATTTGATCAATTATATACTGAATAATCATAATTAGTACTAGTATGAGGTCTCTGCATATCTAGGACCATCATAAGGATATATGAGGTGATTTTCTCAGGTCCTCCATCCTTTCCTAACACTCTGCACAATGCATAGGATATATACTTCATATATAAGTTGAGGTCTTTGTAGTAGTATGGGGAAATCCCTAGGATGGGTGCTATATAATTCTTCATTCTCCTTGGCACATGATGGTCCTGGATCAATTTGGATGCTATGCCAGACTCTCTAGTATACATATTCTCTAAAATATTCAAATTTATCTCTGTGGCCATTGGATGGTATACATTGAATGCTTTCATAAATGAGTTCTTGTCCAGGGTCTCTAGGGCTTTCCCGTCATCCCTTTTTATAGTTTTGGTTAGGGTGTATCATACCTACTAGCCTTTTCTAAGATGAAATCAGAATCTACAAAGATGTCAGGGACTATTAATTTGGCTAGTCCACAGGTCCATGGATTCAAAATAGGCACAACTTCATCACTATAATTATAGAAGTAACTGAAAAGGGAATAACCAGATGATCCTGGAGTTTTAGCATCCCTAATGAAGTGCAAATCGTCTAAGAGAGTATCGGTATTTACCTTTTGATTATGACTTCATCCAGGCAACAGAGAGATGAATTCTTCAGAATAATTCTACTTCCCTTTCATGTCATCATCAACATCACCACTTCTTCCACTGGTAGAAGCTATACTCATGGCCTAACTCATCTTGTCCACTTGTTCTGTTCCAATTTAATTCACCAATATTGAGACAAATATACTTTCCAAATCACTCAATTCCAACTGTTAATCACCCAATCTATTTTGGGTATTGATAACCACTTGAATTACTCAAATTCTAGACTGAAAACTAGCTTGTTTCACTCTGCAAAATCAAAGAAACTCTATTTTCTGCACACATGGATAACTTAGCAAATTCTGGCTTTGAAAATAATAAACTCTTGGTAAGAAGCAATGATTAATGGTTACCCCTATTTATCTTTGAATCATCAATGCATAATTCACATAATTGTGATCCAATCACTTCTGGCTTCAATTCCTCCTTCTATGAAATCAATTCATGTTTTAGCTGTAGCCTCTAAAAGTGATAGGAAATAAAATATGCATGAGTGCTTTCTGATTAAAAACCATATTATATTCAAAACAAGATCAAATTTGATATGATTGTCTATCTCTCATATATCTCAACTACACTTTAATACACTTATCATAACTCTCTGGATTTCTATTGGCTGGCAATTGTACATCCTGATGCCGAGAAAAATTCTTTATTTTAACTCTGGTTCTACTTCTAGCTACCTTGCAATTGTGTAATCACCTTATCCCTGAATGTTATTCTTGATTATGGTTTCATATCAAAACTTAGCGACTTCCACATGATCAATATTTTGATCAACAGTTATCTCCTTGTCACTTGATGAATTTACTTAACCCATATTCTTTCAGAGACACCATGACTGAGCTTCAAACAACTGATATTTTAACCTTGGTTTACTCAGGAGACTTGGCGACTGTTATATCTCTTTGTTGTCAAACAAAACTTCTGACTCATGGTTTATTTAGAGACAACACGACACAAAGATTTATCTCTTTATCGCTTAATAATCTTACCTTTATTATTTTCATCTGGAGATAACATGACAACCATCGATCTTCTTTCATCTACATCTAACAGTCTGCGCCAAGTCTCTAGATCTTCAAAGAAAACCCTAATTTTTCACGAGACTTCGTGAATGATCTCCAAATGACCAAATGTACTTCTCATTTTGAACTTTAATTAGAGACTACATGACTGAATAACACATGTCTCAATTATCCCTTTGTCTCCTAATCGTCGGATCATCTTTGACTTTCAAACTTTTACCGTGACCTCGCGACTGTCGTTGGATCTCTTTTCATCTAATGGTTTTCGCCAAGTCTCTTAATCTTTAACTTAACCCTTGATTTCTTTCATGACTAGGTGACAACACTAATACTAAAAATGACACTTAACTTAGGTTTGTTTAGGAGACTTTGCGACTGTGGAAACTCAGTGTCGCTAGATGATTTTTAAAATGCAGGGTTTATTCAGAGACTTCTCGACCACCGTTGGATCTGACTTGACATGGATGGTTTGCGTTAAGTCTCCATATCCTTTGAGGTATATTCTTTTTATCAGGAGATAACATGTCAAAGGCCTTTTTCCAAGTCTCTAAAAAGAAGGGAATATTCTCTTCAGCTTACGAGACTAAGCTACTAACTTAAAAGTACATAACAATTTCTCATAACTTAAGTTGCAAAAAAGTAACTTTAAAATAGAAAATTGACTAAGATATTAGGGCTTTTTGCATTTTTGAACAAAGGTAACCCTAGGAATTAGGGGTTTTGAAATTTTTCACTAGGTTTATGGCTGAAAACACCATTTCAAGAGATATTTAAGCAATTTCAAACATGACTTTCAACTCTTGAGTATAGGAATGATTGTGAACTTCAAAACTTTACTGGGCAGACTACAAAACTAGAAATACAACCAACAATACTTAAACAGAAGTGCTATTTTTTCTCCTCTTGGAGAATTTTCTACCTCTGATGGGAGAGAATTAAGAATGATTCATCTAAAAATATAGGATTTTCAGAGGCTGTCATCATCTAGGTTAGTAAATGAAGTCATTAATCATTAATATAGGTTCAAGTGGATTTTATGTTCATAGATGTAAATGGAGTTAGTTGTAACATAGAAGATTAGCCTAGCTTTCCTCATTATCCCTTCTAATAGATTTTTTGGTGGCTCATTGTTCGATAAATGCTAATAAGATGGATCTTCTAATTATGCATTATAATCTACTAATGTAGAATTTATTTAAATGAAACCCAAGTTCATTTATTTTGAGAAAATATATGATGTTCTGTTTATAGAATTTTTTATTACAGATTTTGTAATATTATAGGATTAGGATTAGATTAGGAATTTTTTATAAATTCATATTCTTTCATAATTTAGACTTTGAAGTGACAATAATAAATCCTTGTAAAAACCATCATTAGATACTAAATATACTTCATTGGTAATGGTAAAATTAGTAAACTTGTTAAGAGGTAATTGAAAAGTTTAAATATGAATACAAAAATACTAAGCATTATCCTAGCTTATCTAAATCATATTCAACTTCCCCCCCTAAATACTTACTTCAAGGTTCGGGTTTTGTAATATGGCCTCTAGAGCATAACTTTGAGAAGAACAATAGATTTGCAAGGCCACAAGGATAGAAAATGTTGCATACATTATTAGTCATTAATCAATAGCAAAGCTCAATTTCCTCGCTAGCAGAGGATCTTTTCAAATTTGTATGGAAACTGATTTTAACATTTCCATTTATTTTTACAGTTAAATGTGCATTTTTGTTCTCATGCCAAAAAATTAGCCCCTAAAGAAGCACAACGTAAAACTCAAAATCTCAACTCAAGTATTCACCCAATCAAAACAACATCTTAGATGATTCAACAACATAAATCTACAATTTGAAATAATGGATCAACAATAATACGAGTGTCATAATTAAATACATGATTGAGAATGAATAGTAATCAAATTTGTAACTGATTTAATTGTCAATAACTAAGTAGACACCAGTCTAAAATAGAAATACCAATGGAATATTCTTGCTGATTTGCATTTCATTGAAATTCCCAGGGTTAAAAAAATATAGTTAAAATATGTGTCCACTACAACAAATTTTTGTTGATACAAATAATTCCACTGTTGATATAATATTGTTGGTAAAATAATCAGGAATACAACATCCCCAAGGTCTTGTGTCTTGGATCCTTGACTTGATCTGCAACATACAAATTGTAAATAGGAACACCGAGTTGAATACAATTCTATTAACAAAATACAACCCTAAGAAAGATCAAGTGTACAACAATGGTTCATACCTGGAGCATAGAATGGTAAATCTAAATACTAATATGTTTCACTACATCAAATTGAGAAAAGTTGTATATTAGACACAAAGATTGTCATTGAAGGAAATAAAATCTGAAACTTTAAATCATAATGTGGCACTTCCTTCCCCTCTTGAAATATGACATACAATAAAATTACTAAGTGTCTTACGATTCCATATGGTATACAACTACACAAGGTAATCATCAAATATTTTCAATTTTATTTGTTCATTTTAATTATGTTAAGAGTGTGTGAACAAAAAATATTAAAGAACAAGGAACAATATTGAGATATCAGTATTCGCACGATGGCTCTGCTCTATAATATTTTGCGCATTTGGACGATCAAAAAATTGGAGAAGCAGATCACTTTTTTCAATTTCACCAAATATGCTTCACGTTCTGCAAACTTTCAGGTTTCGAATGACTTTTATGGTGGACACTCTTCCCCTAGGATTCTTCCTAGGGATTCTCCATGGGAGTTGTCCATCCCTGTCGATGTGAACCCTTGGATTCCTGCGTCTAGGAAAAACGTGAAAAGGGCTAAAAATTTCAAAAGAAAGGATTAGTCCTTGGATTACAATGTCCACAAACCTGATTTTAGCATTCCCCTCAAGAACAGTTTTAGTCATCTTCTGTGCCCGAGGGCTACTCTACTTTCGCCACCCCATGGCTCTATCCTCAGGCCTTGTTTGGTTAGTGATAATGCAGATGGTTTTGGGGCTAGTAAGTGTCCAAAGGCCCAAAGTAGGGTTAAAAATATACCGATGATCCCTTCTCCTAGGGTTTCAATTCAAGCCTACACTCCTCCACATCGACATCCTCATTTGGAAAATCCTCTGCCTTTTGATGGGGATAAAATGACGAATATTTCCCTCAGGAAGGATGTTGGGCCTGGGAGAAGTTTTGGCATTTATACTCCGCCACATAAAAAATAGCAAGGCATCGTCTCGCAGGAAAATAACTTGGATTTGACCAGAACACGATCTAAGATGAAATTTTCCTCAAAACCAAGTTTGCATCACATTATTGATCATCAACCACATTATCAGCCTAAACAAAACCTGTGTAAGCAAGTAGTTATTAACCCTATTTTCGCTGATGGAATCTCTACACATTGTGCAAAATATGGAGTCTTTGCAAGATGGCTTGGTGATGGTTGGCCTTCGTCCTGTATTGCTAAATGGTTTTCAGCATGTTTCCAAAATCAGGTAAGTATAACTCTTCTTAAAAATGATTTCCTGTTTATTGAATGCAAGGATCTAGATTTAAAAAATACATTTTTAGAAGGTAGATGTCTAGACTTTCGTAATTATGGTTTCTTATTTTTGAATTGGTGCCCTAATTTTGACCCTATGGAAGTTAGTAATTTAAAAATTGTCCAATGGGTCTCCCTTCCAAATCTCCCAGTAGAATTTATCCATAACCAAATCATTAAGGATATAGCCAGAAAACTAGGAAATTTCATGGATTTAGATCAGTCTTTCCTAGATAATTTGTGTGTCAAAGTTGCTATTAGTTTAGATAACTCTATTTCAAACCTTGACCCGCTTGAATTAAAATCCAGCCAAGGTAGTTACTTTATTAACCCCCAATTTTGCTCCCCTCCAAGATTATCAAAATCCCTAGCTAGACCACCGTTAGCTGACCCTCTAGTCGCTGTCAAATTCAATTTGGAGATGGGTGGTTTCTTTCTTGAAAGTCTATCTTTAGGAAAATGTCCATGTCCTGAGATGTCCCTAAATGTTAACCTAGATAACAAAGACATTAGTATAAAGGAAAATAATGAATCTTTGAGGAATGACAGAATTGAGGCTAGTATTTTAGAAAACCTAGAGAAACTTAACTCTAGTGATGGTAAGCCCTTATTGCAATACAACCCTAATATCTCCCATTTACCCCTCAATATCGAGGCTTTGACAGTACCTCCTAGAAGCCCTAATTTTGATATGGCCTCACCGAGATCTGTGGGGCAGCTTCCTTTACTTGATCTCAACGATAATTTTAGTTTAGCCCCAAATTTGGTTTCCCTCCCTCTTGATAATTTGCATGAGTCTATAACTAAAACTAAGGATTTGATTCCTAATACTTGTAATAGCCAGCAACTTTCTTTGATTAGTCAAAACTATCTCCCTTCTGTTTCAAAAAATGAGGCTTCTCTTCCCCTGTATTCGGTTCCTCTTACTTCAATAGATATTTTAGAAAGAAATCAAATAGTCGGATCTCCCCATGTGAGTTCTCATTCTGTTGATGTGTCTATAGAAGAGGGTAGAATCTGTGCAAGTATCAGGGATCAAGTTAGGCCAATCAATATATTTATAGAGGTAAATAAGGTTTTTTTGGCTGTATCTTCTCCAACCGAGGCAGCTACCCCAATAGTTTCATCAAACCCCAACAAGCAAAAATGTCTTAAATTTTGGCAAACCCCTTCTAATGGAAAAAATGTATTTGATGAGGCTGAGCTTGTATCACCACATGCATCCAAATCCTTTTTGGGAGCAAAGGTTGATACTCCTTTAGAAGCCAATTACTTTTTAAAAAGGGGCATATTCCCTACAACCTCACCCCCCCTTCAATATCGTGTTTGAATGTTGAGATTGAGGTAGTTACCCACGACAACTTGGAATTAGAGGATTCATTTTCCTCTCATTCTGATCCCTTACGGAGTATAATTCTAGAAGAAATATATAGCTTGCCCTATTCTCCAAAGGCTGCAACTCTATCACCAAATTGTGATTCCTTAGTTAACCCAATAGAGGATATGAATAATATCATGGAGGAAGTAAGGATAATCTCAGAATATATAGGGGAAAGTCTAACAGATGAATTGACGAATAGATTCCTGGATGAAATTTTTGATGAGGAAGAAATTGATCGGTAGAGACATCTCTTAATTAAGGAATTTCTGGAGTAGGACTCCCCTCTTACAAAAGCAGAGTTAAAATTCTTCCTTGATGAAGAAGAAAAAATTAATGAGAACATTACCCCAACCTTAGGCCTAGATTCTTCTTTACCTAGAAAAGTTTCTCCGGATTGTGCAAAAATCCTCTGTAAATGTGGGAGGAAATCTTTTAAAGAGTTGCGATGCCTAGCTAGGGCTGCGAGTGGCCAGGTGAAATTAACTGATATTTTTAATGCTGGGAAGGGGAAGGTCCTTCCCAAGTCATCATGAATTTCCTAGCATGGAATGTTAGGGGTTTAAACACCCCTAACAAACAGTGCATTCTCTTGCACTATATTTCAAATTTTCAGTCAGATATTCTCTTATTAAAATAAACCAAACTAGACCAATCTAGATATAAGGTACTTAACAAAAAACTAGGGGTTAGAGAAATCTGGGGAGTTTCTGCCAATGGTGCCTCCAGAGGAGTAGGATTTATTTGGGATCCCAGATCTATTTCTCTTTCAGGTTTTAGAGGAACATGCCAATTGGTGTTGTGGTAAGGTGTCCAGTCTCAGATCTAACATTAAACTCTATGTCATTAATATTTATGGCCCTATTTTAAACAAAGACAAGGAAATAGTATGGAATGAAATTGAAATAAAACTTAGGGAATTTGGTCAAGATATAGTAATAATTGGAGGAGATTTTAATACCATCAGAAATATTTTAGAAAAATGAGGAGGCTCGACCCTTCTATCGAAAGCTGCCATGAATTTCATGAGTGGATTAACAAAAATCAGCTATGTAAAATAGCTACAACTGATGATTTTTACACATGGAATAATAGAAGGAAAGGTTTTAGTTCTATAGCTGAAAAATTAGATCATTTTTTTGTTAATGGAGACTTGGCCCTATTTGCATTCACATTAGCAGCAAGGGTTCTTCCATTCTCAGGTTCTGATCACTTTCTGATAGAATTAAAAATAATAACAAATAAAAGTCCAGAAAATTGCCCTTTTAAATTCGAACAGATGTGGTTAAAAAATGACGGCTTCTTAGAAATGATTAAGGATTGGTGGGAGGAAATTGTTATTACAGGATCCAAGCTATATCAAATAGTTAATAAATTGAAAATCATCAAACTAAGATTAAAATCTTGGAATAAAGATAGCTTTGGCAATATTTTTCAGACAAAATTGTCCCTTGAAACGGAAATGAAAGCCTTAAATGATATGGTAATGTTAAAAGGGATGGATGTGGCCCTTTACGAAGAAGAAAAACTTCTTATGAAGCAATATGAGGATGTATTAGCTAAAGAAGAGATTTATTGGTGGCAGAAATCTAGGGAAACTTGGTTAGCAGATGGAGATAAGAATACTAAATTTTTTCACAATAGTACCAAGCAACGAAGAAGTATTAATAGGATAACATCTATCAAAGGAGACAATAATATTTGGATCAAGGATCTGAAGGAAATAGAAAAGGTAGCTATAGAATATTTTAAGGAGATTTACGTTAAGGATGCTCTGCCAAATTTAGATTCTTGTTTTCTAAACAATATCCCTAAGATTATTTCTAAGGAACAAAACCAGCAATGGAAGGCTAGAATCTCTAAAGAAGAAGTAGAAGCCACTCTGAATAAAATGAACCTAGATAAATCTCCTGGTCCTGATGGCTTCCCAACATGTTTTTTTCAAAAATGTTGGCACTTCATGGGAGAAGAGATAACGGATGCATTAGACGGGATTAGGAATTCAGGGAACCTACTTAAAGAGGTTAATAATACTTTCATAACACTTATCCCTAAAAAAGAAAACCCAGAAACCTTTAATGACTTTAGGCCTATTTCTCTCTGTAATACCTTATATAAACTCTTCTCTAAAACTATGGCAGGTAGACTCCAAAAAATTCTACCATACATCATAAGCGAGGAACAGTCTGGTTTTGTTCCGGGAAGATCTATTTATGATGGTATTATAATCGCCCAAGAGGAAATACACTCTATAAAAAACAACAAGAAACCTAGTACGCTGATTAAATTAGACATTAAAAAAGCATATGACAAAGTCGATTGAATTTTTTTAACAAACTACCTGCTAGCCTTTGGTTTTGATAAAAGATGGGTAAATCTAATAAGAACTTGCATCTCTTCCCCTAAATTCTCCATCCTAATAAATGGTTCTCCTCAAGGTTTTTTTGGTATCTCTAGAGGTATTCATCAAGGAGATTCGATATCCCCTTTCCTCTTTATAATTATGGCAGAACCCTTAGGGCAAAATATTAGTAGAACAAGGGAAGATAAACTTATTCAAGGTATCCAAATTACTTGTGGGACTGATCCTATCTCCCATCAGCAGTTTGTAGATGATACAATATTGTATGGGGAAAGCTCTATAGGAGAGGCGAGGGGATTTAAAACCATTCTTGATAAATATTCTCTTGTTTCTGGGCAGGAAATAAATAAGGAAAAATCAGAAATCTTCTTTTTTAATATAGTTACCTCTCATGAAAAGGATATCTGTCAAATTTTAAATTTTAGAAAAGGCTCCCTTCCTTGCAAATATTTAGGATTATATTTGGATTTTGATTCTAGATTTGTTTCTGGTTGGAATCATGTTATAGAAAAGATTAAAAGCAAAATGTCTTCATGGAAAAATAGGTGGCTGTCCTCGGTTGGGAGAACCATCCTGATTCAATCTGTTCTCTCAGCTATCCCTCTTTACCAATTAGCTTGTGTTGATCTCCCAACTAAACAGTGTAATGAACTTAATAGGATTTTCAGATCATTCTTTTGGCAAGGGACAGTGGAAAAACAAAAAATTGTCCTCATTGCATGGGATAAGGTGTGTAGGCCTAAACATGAAGGAGGTGTGGGACTCAGAAACCTTAAATTCCAGAGTAAATCTTTTGGGGCTAAACTTGTGTGGAAAATGATCAGCTCACCCACCCTCAAATGGGTCAAGATTCTATCACACAAATATTTAAACCGACCATATCCGATTAATATTTTAAGAGAGTCTAATCCCCCTAGAGGTTCAAGAATATGGAATTTTATGTTGGACTGTAAATCGATAATTCAAGATAAGATTACTTGGAATATTGGTTTGGGTGAAGATGCTTTATTCTGGACTGACTCATGGGAGGGACACCTAGCTATTAGCCTTTTAGGAGAATGGTCCATTTCTAGAGACATCATGGAATCGTCTTGGGGTAATAAGGTAAGAGATTATGTAAATTTTGACATAAATTCTGAGGGATGGAAATGGAAAGAATGGGATGGTCATTTGTTACCTAGAAAGGAAGTTGAAAAACTTAAATCAATTCTCTCTTCCAGGACTATCATTTTCAAAAAATAATCGGATAGACTTATATGGGATGGGAATAAGATGGGTTGATATAAAATAAAAGATGGTTATAATTATCTAAGATCTCAAACTATAATTCAAAATGACCCCCCTCCATATAATTTACTATGGGGTAATTACTCTATGCCTAAAGCAGGTTTCTTTACTTGGTTAGTTTGGAACAAGAGAATTTTGACTACTAAGAGATTCCAACATATGGGCTTTAATGGCCCAAGTAGGTGTTCATTGTGTGAAATAAAAGAGGAATCTCTGGACCATTTATTCTTGGAATGCTCCTTTTCAAGGAAAATATGGAACTATCTCTGTGATAAGCTCAATTGGAAGTCAGCCTTCCCTAATCAGATCTCAGATCTTTTGGTATCTTGGCCACATCTAAATAAAGATTCCATCTATTCTCTCTTATGGCCTCTAGCTCCTATAATTCTTTGGGAATTATGGAAAGAGAGGAATAGGAGAATTTTTCAGAATTCCAAGATGGATGTTCCCAGCCTAATAAATAAAATTGAAAGCTCTATAATCGAAGTAGCCAATAATAAAATTATGACATGTAATAACAAAGGAGTAATGATGACACATTGGGATGGAAGAATAAGGAATAAATGGATTGGACTTAAAATTCCTCCTTTCATAGGTAAGGGGGAGTGCCCACACCAGGTAAATCGGAGATCAATTTCCTGGTCTCCTCCCCAGGATGGGTGGTTCAAACTTAATTTTGATGGGGCATCCTGGGGTAATCCAGGTCTAGCAGGCATAGGATGCAGTATCCATGACTCAAATGGATTAGAAATATCCCAATGCTGTAAATTTATAGGCAAGGAGACAAATAATAGGGCTGAGCTTGAGGCTGTAGTGGAAGGTTTATCTCTCTGTCATAAGTTAGGTATAAAAAGGTTGGATATTGAAGGGGATTCGACTGTTATTATTAATGCCCTAAGGAAAGGTTCTCTTCTAAATTGGAGATTAGACTCCTTTCTCTCTTCATCACTGTCATTATGTAACTCCTTTGAATAGATTACGATTAACCATATATATAGAGAGGGTAACTACCGAGCAGATGAATTAGCTAATCTGGCTATAGAAAATTTTCAAAGAGAACAACTAATAGACCCTCAATAGATAAAGTAAACAAAATAAAGTGGTAAACAATTAAAAATTTAAAATAGGGATCAAATTTTAGGCTGAGATGCCTTCTAAATAATACCTTTTACAGTTTTTATGACATTTTCCCCTAAAAAACTATTTTTATGCTAGGGTTTAAGACCATTATAGCAGCAAAGAAGGTTTGAGCTAGCTTTTTTAAATTTTTTAGCATAAATATTTGCTAAGTAAGAATTCTCCAGGATCACAATTAACCATGTCTTTAAGGAAAGTTATCAATTTTGGAACATAGGGAGTTTTTCTTCCCTCCATTTGTGCCACCACCCAAAATCAGATTTCTTATGTAATTATCTTGATATAGGTTAGGTTAGGATATTATGATTATCTTATCTCAAGATTAAATCTATAAGTAATCTCTACTATAATATATTACTCAATATAATTCACTTAAATACCCCCCCTCTGAATATTGTAAAGTAACCTCAGTTGAGGTATCATTACAATGCCTTACCTAATATCTTCTCACCAGTCCATTAACCTTTAATGGAATACAAAAAACTCTAGTGTGCTACAAAAATATGTATATGGGAAAATATGAAGGTACATTAACATATAAGTATATATGTATGTACATATGAGCACAAAAATGTTTGATCATAATTATGTCAATATGTGCTTATATGGGAATGTAGTTTGGTACGTGGGCATATACATATCTTTATCCTCAGATGTTTGTTTCCTTATAGTATACCCAATTTTAGGTTCTGCTCTCTTTATCCTAAGTATTGAGAAGATTCAATCTTTGCATAAGAAATATAGTTTTCAAATCACCTCTGATCATAATACTATCCACACCTAAATAAATATAGTCTCTATTTTCAGGGAGGACAAGAGGCTCCTTACCTTTAATAACACCGTGGTTAGTAATATAATTAGCCCCAATCAGATTATGTGGTTTGAGTTCCCTATAAGATTTAAATCCGAAGTTTAAACCTAGATTTATCAAATAAATTTATGATTCCACATGAGAAGCATACCTCATCACCGCATCATTAGAGTTTAAGGTCATTTATTAACTTGGGAACTCATCTTTGAGCCACTTCATCTCTTTATTGGATTTATGCAGCTAGCACGTTCAAAAGATTAATGCAATATAATCAGTTGCCTTCGCTAAATTTTAAACTACCTGTCATCTTTATGATAATTATGAGGTATTATGGTAAGCCCACTTGGCTTTGGGACTGACACAGGGAATGGTAGAGTAAGGAGGAAGATTTCTGCATCCTTTACTATATCTCGAGCAAGGTACCTTGAAGCATTATTAGTTTACAAGGTAATTTGTAGGGAAAGCTAAACCCTCTGTAAATGGAGTCTAGGCTTTTAACTTTCCAGATGAGTGATAATCGGACTATGGCGTTTAGAGGGGCCATCAAACCCGAGAGATGGAATAGAATTCTTAACCCTCTACCTGAGGCTGCAAGGAGAGCGCTAGAGAAGAGCATGGGGGAAGCATACTTTGATTATTCCTTCACTTACAGAGAAAATGGAAATATTTTGGGTACTTTTCTTGCCCTGGCTATCTTTGCGGGTTTCAAAAAAGAAGAAGTTGTGGAAGTAACAAAGATTATCTTTATTGATGATATTCTTGGTGGCCTGGAGAAGATGGTGCATCGTGTCAACAACCAGCTTTTGGTTCTGTATGCAGAATTGGCGATGCAGATGGATGAGGCTCTGGTGAAGGATATCCCTAATAAAAAATGAGCTCCAATGCTTACCTTTAAAGACGAGAGCGCCTTTGATGCTCATTGGCCAAAAATGAAGAAGAATGTGGATTTTTTGTTTTTGCAAATGCTGAATAAAGAAATGGGAAACGATAGGCTCATTAAATACTGGCGGGAGGAAGGTTTCAATATCCTAGTATGGCTCAGCGATATGGAACCCGAGGATTTCCGCATCGTGGCTCCTTCTGTGTTGAAATACTCAAAATTGCTGAAGGATCCGGAAGAGGAAGCTGCTATCATCATTATCAAAAAGAATGAAGGGGAGTGGCCCTGCGATTTACTATATAAAAGCTAAATAAGAAAGGGGCAAGTCTGCAGAAGGACAGTATTAGGGAAGATTTCATAATTTGTTATAAAAGGGTTATATAGTAAGCTACAGTCGAAGGTTAACATAAGTATAATATGAGGACATTATGATACTTTCTGTTAAAACCAGACTTTATACCATGATTATGACAGGTAAGATAATATATATATAATAGTGAATTATTAATGTCTAAATCCTACTTTTCTGCTAAATAATTTGGTTTTGATTAAATTTTAGATCATGATTCTATAAGAAATAAATGAGTAGAAATAGATGCAGGAGAATGTTTGGAAACATGTAAAACTATAGCAACCGAAGTTTAGCTAAATAATCATTTCATACTAAGATCAGTGAAATTTTCAAATGAAATTCATGTAGAAATGTAAGTAAGTATTATCCTGCTACTTTGATATAAGGATGGAGTCTGTTAAATTTTGTATTTCATCTTTTGTGCTTTTTTGAAATTTATAGCATCTCTTTTAATAAACAAAAAAAAATTTCTTGTACTGAGTATGGTGCATATATCATTATGAATACGGTAGTAGGATAGTGTAGAACCTCTGAAAATTTTACATATCTGTCTGATATGTCAAAAACTTTCAATTTTAATATGCATAGAACTCGGTTTCATTTGCATATCCTCTAAACTTTTATACCTAAATATATATTATTTAGGTAAAATATTAGCATAGATCTGGAGAAACATAAACTTCGATTATAAGAAATTGTTATCTATATGGATATAATCATAATATTGTAGGGTTTGCATATGGTTGTAAAAGTATATCTTCATATTAGATATGTTTCAGTATATATATAAATTATAT
>MU225315.1:644805-657753 GCA_018584345.1 Thuja plicata
TTCTTATGTAATTATCTTCATATAGGTTAGGTTAGGATATTATGATTATCTTATCTCAAGATTAAATCTATAAGTAATCTCTACTATAATATATTACTCAATATAAGTCACTTAAATACTCCCCCTCTGAATATCGTAAAGTAACCTCAGTTGAGGTATCATTACAATGCCTTACCTAATATCTTTTCACCAGTCCATTAACCTTTAATGGAATTCAGAAAACTCTAGTCTACTACAAAAATATGTATATGGGAAAATACGAAGGTACATTAACACATAAGTATATATGTATGTACATGTGAGCACAAAAATGTTTGATCATAATTATGTATATATGTGCTTATATGGGAATGTAGTTTGGTACGTGGGCATATACATATCTTTATCCTCGGATGTTTGTTTCCTTATAGTATACCCGATTTTAGGTTCTGCTCTCTTTATCCTAAGTATTGAGAAGATTCATTCTTTGCATAAAAAATATAGTTTTCAAATCACCTCTAATCATAATACTATCCACACCTAAATAAATATAGTCTCTATTTTCAGGGAGGACAAGAGGCTCCTTACCTTTAATAACACCGTGGTTACTAATATAATTAGCCCCAATCGGATTATGTGGTTTGAGTTCCCTATAAGATTTTAATCCGGAGTTTAAACCTAGATTTATCAAATAAACTTATGATTCCACACCGCATCATTAGAGTTTAAGGACATTTATTAACTCGGGAACTCATCTTCGAGCCACTTCATCTCTTGATTGGATTTATGCAGCTAGCACATTCGAAAGATTAATGCAATCTAATCAGTTGCCTTCACTAAATTTTAAACCACCTGTCATCTTTATGATAATTATGAGGTATTATGGTAAGCCCACTTGGCTTTGGGACTGACGCAGGGAATGGTAGAGTAAGGAGGAAGATTTATGCATCCTTTACTATATCTCGAGCAAGGTACCTCGAAGCATTATTAGTTTACAAGGTAATTTTTAGGGAAAGCTAAACCCTCTGTAAATGGAGTCTAGGATTTTAACTTTCCAGATGAGTGATAATCGGACTATGGCGTTTAGAGGGGCCATCAAACCTGAGAGATGGAATAGAATTCTTAAGCCTCTACCTGAGGCTGCAAGGAGAGCGCTGGAGAAGAGCATGGGGGAAGCATACTTTGATTATTCCTTCACTTACATAACAAATGGCAATATTGTGGGTACTTTTCTTGCCCTAGCTATCTTTGTGGGTTTCAAAAAAGAAGTAGTGGAAGTAAGAAAGATTATCTTTATTGATGATATTCTTGGCAGCCTGGAGAAGATGGTGCATAGTGTCAACAACCAACTTTTGGTTCCGTATGCAGAATCGGCGATGCAGATGGACGAAGCTCTGGTGAAGGATATCCCTAATAACAAACGAGTTCCAATGCTTACCTTTAAAGATGAGAGCGCCTTTGATGCTCATTGGCCAGAAATGAAGAGGAATGTGGATTTTTTGTTTTTGCAGATGCTGAATAAAGAAATGGGAAAAGATAGGCTCATTAAATACTGGCGGGAGGAAGGTTTTGATATCCTAGTATGGCTCGGTGATATGGAACCCGAGGATTTTCGCATCGTGGCTCCTTCTGTGTTGAAATGCTCAAAATTGCTGAAGGATCCGGAAGAGGAAGCTGTTATCATCATTATAAAAAAGAATGAAGGGGAGTGGCACTGCGATTTACTATATAAAAGCTAAATAAGAAAGGGGCAAGTCTGCAGAAGGACAGTATTAGGGAAGATTTCATGTTTTGTTATAAAAGGGTTATATAGTAAGCTACAGTCGAAGGTTAATATAAGTATAATATGAGGACATTATGATACTTTCTATTAAAACCAGACTTTATACCACGATTATGACAGGTAAGATAATATATATATAATAGTGAATTATTAATGTCTAAATCCTACTTTTCTGCTAAATAATTTGGTTTCGATTAAATTTTAGATCATGATTCTATAAGAAATAAATGAGTAAAAATAGATGCAGGAGAATGTTTGAAAAATGTAAAACTATAGCAACCGAAGTTTAGCTAAATAATCATTTCACACTAAGATCAGCGAAATTTTCAAATGAAATTCATGTAGAAATGTAAGTAAGTATTATCTTGCTAGTTTGATATAAGGATGGAGTCTATTAAATTTCGTATTTCATCCTTTGTGCTTTTTGAAATTTCTAGCATCTCTTTTAATAAACAAAAAAAATTTCTTGTACTGAGTATGGTGCATATATCATTATGAATACGGTAGTAGGATAGTGTAGAACCTCTAAAAATTTTACATATCTGTCTGATATGTCAAAAACTTTCAATTTTAATATGCATAAAACTCGGTTTCATTTGCATATCCTCTAAACTTTTATACCTAAATATATATTATTTAGGTAAAATATTAGCATAGATCTGGACAAACATAAACTTTGATTATAAGAAATTTTTATCTATATGGATATAATCATAATATTGTAGGGTTTGCATATGGTTGTAAAAGTATATCTTCATATTAGATATGTTTCAGTATATATATAAATTATATACATTTACTGAGGCATATAATAATAAATGGACTAATAGATATAGAGTCATATGGAAAATAAATATATTTAAATACTAAAACCTATATATACATTTATATATTTACCTACATACTCTTATAAGTGTAACAGAGGAATATCAGTAAAAATTGATGTTCCCTTATGAGAGCGTAGAATCATCAGTTACGGTAAATTGATATACCCTTTCTATTTCCTATAAAATTATTGGGCTAGTCTGGTGTTAGCACCTTATATTCAATGGATTCACTTGATAATTAAAGCTTACATAAATTTAAATTTTATACATATGAACACAAACAATGTATATATATATGTGTGTGTGTGTGTGTGTGTGTGTGTGATAACAAATGAATTCTGATATATATCTATATTGTTTCTGTTTGTACAATTTTGTATAAATTTCCAAATTACAAATTGTCTTTTATTCTCTAGTTTAGTTGGTTTATTGAAGTATCTATATACTTTAAGCTTTTTAATTTGGTGGCCTTCCTCCCTTTAGCTCCATCCTTTCGTTTCATCTTCTTTTCCCTTGGGTTTTAACTTCTTTACGCAGCTAGCTTCCTTGAGCAATCCATATGGTACTTCGGTGGGGCTTTTCATTTCTAATTTCATCTCTTCATATCCCAAGTTAGTCTTTACTATATGTATGCTTGATTTCTCTTCTCCTTTTATCCTTCAGTGCTGGCTTTCTGACTATTTGAAGTTTAGTGGCAATTTGGCGACTCCAATCAAACTAACTTGCACTAAACCTCAAATAGATTTCGATGGAGAAATTACCATGAAAAGGCTTAAATCCATACTTTTGAACTCCCAATCTATTGTCCTGAGAGTTTTTTACAGAATCTTATGGACAGAATTTATTTCTAACTCGGATAGATATAGGGTGAACTCAGAGATTCCAGCTATGTTTATAGCCTCAACTATTTATGTAGATCCTAGTATAGAGGATATTGGCAAACTCTATTTTCAGGTTTTCAAAAGGAAATACCTTGGTAATATTGACAAAGTCCTACAGAATATTAAACCAGATTGCACTATCACTATGCCGATATTTTATGATTTACCAGCTATCAATGGTAGGCCTACTCCGACCGTCCCTATCCTGGTTGTCAAAAACTTTCAAGCTTTCCTCTCTAGACAACCAGTGATTCAGCGGAATCTTGAATTCCTAATGACCTTTATGCACTTGAGAATCCCAACTGAGGAAAATTGGTTCTTTTCCTATTGGTATAATGACGAGGTGGGGGAAATTGACAGAAACTATTTTGACGATTCAGATTCTAACGACTTGATTGATTTATGGTTGGATGAAGGTCATCACAATAGAAATAAAAGACAAAGATTGGGAGGTCCATCTAGTGGAGTACCCAGGGAAGAAGAAGAGGAACATTAACTCGCCCTGTTAGGAATTTTAAGGATCTTTTATCTCTAAAAGTGAGTGTTGCTTTCTTCTTATGTTCTTTGCATCCAAAATCTAATGCGATTGTTACCATATGGTTTGCTTTAGATGATACAAAGTTAAATGTTTTTATGTTTGTTTTTAAAGAGTATTAATGTAAGGGGTAATATTGGATTCGGCGTTAAACTAAAAAGTGGAATATATTTACATAGCTTTAGTTTTAGTATAAGATGCAAGAAAAAGTTTATCTTAAAATAATTTAAGAAAATCAAGTACTGAGATTAAAATTATAGAAGGCTAACTAGGTCTCTGAAACTTAAACTTTTTTCACAAAATTTGGAAATATATATGCTGATTTCAGAGAAAAAGAAAAGACATTGAAGGAACTCGGTTTAATATATATGCATATGTATGTATATGTATATTTACATATACATACATATATATATTTTATCAGACATAGAGACCTCTTTTAGCTACATATATATCCCCTAATATATATATATATATATATATATATATATATACACTTTTTTGCAGAATCTTTTCCTCCAGGCTAATGGTTTGTGTGTAGTAGTATTATAACCTCTCTCTTCTTTTCTGTTCCCTTCCATTTTATGGGTAAGAATGATTATTAGTAGGCTCAGCGGATGTGACACACAATATCATTTTGGTAAGATAGTATTCAAGCTGACAAATATTTTAATAGCTATAGAAAGATTTTGGCAAGTTTTTGTTGCAGGTATAGCACGGTTCCCAAATAGGAGATCGAGATAATGATTCAACATCAAGGTTTTTCTCCTTAGCATTATCAAGACATTGTTCATGTTCTCAGTATGTCTCGCTTGTGCTCAAGCTTATGTAAACAAGGATTTGTTAAATCCTTATGTAAAATTTGAAATAAGGCAGGTCATTTATCTGTAAATGAGGGAATGCCCTCATTATTAAAGTCAATGTATTCTGTATTATGGACTTTTGTCCCGGGCAAGACTGGAGGTTTTCTTCTCCATTCTTTCCTACCAGTGCCCGCAGGAATGGAGTATTTTTTTTGTAAAATTTATAAATTAATAAAATTATATGGCTTCGGCCTTTTACCGATCAATATATATATATATATATATATATATATATATATATATATATATATATATATATTGAGATATCATTATTCAAATATTTATTCTCTAGTGTTTTTTAATTAAAATAGAATACATTCCTACAAAATAATATTTCTTGAAATCTCTTAGAGTTATCGAATCATAATCTTTTTAAAATTTAAATCAAGGTTAGGATGCTCAAATATTGTGTCCTCTCTTGTTCATTGTTTGGCACATGTTCTTTGTTATTTTACAATTATCCATGATTTATAATGTCACCCTATTTCGTACATTTCATGATTAGATGTCAATTTCATGCTATATTATGCTTATCTTCCCTATGATTACATGTTTATGCTTCATATAAATTTTATGTCCTACATTTCGGTGATCTTTAGTATGCTTACTCATTTTCATCTTACAATAACATATCACACGATCTTTATGTATGCATTCATGTTCATTAAAGATGTATCTTATGATATAAATTGCATCATCACCTTTATTCTTTATTATATTTTGATCATATAAGCCTTATCATTTCGTTTAACAATTTTATCATTATGTTGTCATTTATATGTTGAAATTTAGGTATCATTCTTCTAGTGCTATCTTATCACTATAAGAGTAAACTATTAAACTCTATGAAACATATCATTTATACTAAAATATTTGAAATATGTATTCAATATTATGTATATGTCAAAATTGTTGCCAAAAAATTGATCATACTCTATATTAGTTAAATAATTAATTACAATTTCTAGATATTATTTATAGCAATTAAATTTAAAAATCAAATTTCTTTATTATTATAATTATATAATTTTATATTCAATCGAATTATATTTTATAACATATAATAAATTTTATTAAAATTAAAATTATATTTTTATTATAATTACAATTAATTACTAAATTAAAAGGCAAGTACTCTCATCTACGCAATCTCTCATGAACTCTTGTAGTAGATTCTTATTGTTATAATTTTCTACATGAGAATTTTTCCATTTGGAATGGTAAGAGAGAACTCATGGATAATCAGTACTGTCAAGTAAATAAGTTTAAATTAAAAATTTATTGTTTACCGTGTCGTACAAATTAGTTTTACTAAAACTTATCTTAAGTATAAATAAATAAATATATGTAATTATCATATATATGTATACATTATATTATAAAAATATATATAATTAAATCACACGGTCTACCTAGTGGGGCACAATGCACTATGCTTGTTAGACCAGAAGTAATAAATCAATCAAGAGATGCTTTTTAGTTTGCATTTCCAATAATGGATGAGTAAAATGAGATAGGACGTTACTTAAATGTAGTTAGTAGCAAGAAGATTTGAACCAAGGACTCAAAGATATTGTATCTCATCAAATACAATTATTATAAGAATTTTATAAAATACATATGTTGAAAAAGCTTCCTTGCCACCCATGCATGCTATGAAGAACATTTAGAAAAAATAATTCAAGGAACTAATATTTTTGAAAAGAATGTGTACACTATGGATCTGTTGAAAATACTTTAGAAACTTTGAAGATAATGTGAAAAAAAAATGGAAGCCAAATAAAACAAAATGGAAGCCAACTCAAAAACCTTTACCGAGATACTCCTAGTTTGTTAAAAAAATGAGAAGTCTAAGAAGAGGGTATGAGAATTCACTCAAGTACAAAGGAAAAATGAATGTTTTTAGATTTAATTATTACAAAATCTGGTAAACATGCATGCAAAATGTGGAATCATACATAAACATCATACTTGAATTGTTTAACCAAGTGCCTCTAAGGGTTGTTATCTCAAGAGATAGAATGAAATGAAATATAAATTAGAATGCGTACAAACACCAAAATACACAAATAAAAAAATTGTATGGAAGAATAATATATTGGAATAATAAGAAAACTATCTTAAAATAATTTTTTGAAATAATCTGGTTTGTGGATGCATGTAGACATTTTAAACTTATGCTACATGGAAAATCATATTAATGATTGGCAAATATTAGACTTCATAAAAATGTATCTAACATGGTTCACAAGTATTTGTATGATTCATATAATTTTATGTCCTACAATTCGGAGATCTTTAGTATGCTTACTAATTTTGATCTTACAATAACATATCCCACAATCTTTATGTATGCATTCATGTTCATTAAAGATTTATCTTATGATATAAATTGCTTCATCGCCTTTATTCTTTATTATATTGTGATCATATAAGCCTTATCATTTTGTTTAACATTTTTACCATTATGTTGTCATTTATATGTTGAAATTTAGGTATCATTCTTCTAGTGCTATCTTATCACTATAAGAGTAAACTATTAAACTATATGAAACATATCAATTATACTAAAATATTTGAAACATATATTGAATATTATGTACATGTCAAAATTGTTGCCAAAAAGTTGATCATACTCTATATTAGTTAAATAATTAATTACAATTTCTAGATATTATTTATAGCATTTAAATTTAAAAATGAAATTTCTCTATTATTATAATTATACAGTTTTATATTCAATAGAATTATATTTTATAACATATAATAATTTTAATTAAAATTAAAATTATATTTTATTATAATTACAATTAATTACTAAATTAAAAGGCAAGTACTACATCTACACAATCTCTCATGAACTCATGAACTCTTGTAAGATATTCTTATTGTTAGAATTTTCTACTTGAGAATTTTTCCATTTGGAATGGTAAAAGAGACCTCATGCATAATCAGTATTGTCAAGTAAATAAGTTTAAATAAAAAATTTATTGTTTACCATGTCGTACAAATTATTTTTACTAAAACTTATCTTAAGTATAAATAAATAAATCATATATATATATATTATAATTTAATATATACATTATATTATAAATATATATAAAATTAAATCACACAGTCTACCTAGTGGGGCAAAGTCAGAGAAAGGCTGGAAAAAAATTTTAAAAAATGGATGCTCTACCAACCCATAAATACTCTTTTCCCACGGAGTATTGTCCACTCATTCTCTGCCACGCATTTTTCTTGCTTCTTTGTTGTTTATTAATATGCAATTCGAGTCTGTTTTCTCTGCATCACACCATTCCTGTTAGTTGCTTCTCTTTCAAGCTTTTATGCTTAAAGCTAGCTTTGCCTATTTTTGGCTCACCTTAATTTATAGAAAAGCCTTCAACATTATCTCTGAAGCATTTTTTTGTATTTCTAATTACAACTTCTTCCAACACAGATGGTGATTTTGATGCAATAATGGAAAATGCTTCTTCTTTTTCTGCATCCTCATCTGGGAAAAAACACATCCCCTTTGATATATTCATAAATCATTGTGGGAAAGACACAAAACACACTTTGGCTACTAAAATCTACAGCTCTCTAGATGCCAAGGGACTGAAAGTGTTTTTGGATAAAGATGAGTTGAAGCTTGGGGATTTATTTCCTAAAGATTTAGAAGAAGCCATTGCTAGTGCTTCTCTTCATATCGCTATTTTTTCTAAGCATTATGTTGAATCCCCCTAGTGTTTGGCCGAGATGGAATTTAGAGTCAAAAGCCACAAGACAATATACCCATCTTCTATCATATTGATCCTTCTGATGTGGGGTGGGTAAAAGGAGCATATGTAGTTTCTATTGGAGATTTTCCTTTGTGCAAATAGTTGACTGTATGTTTTTCATTGATGACAACATATAGTATTCAGCAGTGAACTATATTCACTTTTGAGTATGGATATGTGGAAGCCTTGAGCGGTTGTTTTTATGTTTTAGACATAGTTACTATACCATGGTCATACACGCAGATTCACATGTTTAGTAACAGTTGAGTTATGTTACTCTGTTTACCTGCCACAGTTTCAGATGATTGTTTTTCAGAAAGTCGATAGTAATCTCATTGATTCTTCAGTTGCACCTATCCATGGGATATGCGTGTTTAGATTCATGTTTAGTTATGAGTCTAAGTTAATTAACCAAAGGCGCTAATCGTGTTTCAACCGAAGCATGACATTTGGGTAATTTTGGTGGAGCCGACTCTATGAAGTGATGTGTCTATTTGTTTTGAGTTGAGTGGTTCTAATTATGTTGTGTGCTTTGTTTAGCCAACAAGAGAAGAATTGGAGGGATTTCCACATCCGACAAAGATCATATATTTTGGAGAAGATACTTATAGTAGTTCATTTGAAGATCACCAAGTGTGAATGATAATAAAAGAGACCGAAATGGAACAAAATAGAATGCTGATTTCTTTGGGACAGTAAATCCATTTCATTTATCAGTTAAAGATCTATGTGAAGAAGAAAAGAGTGTATACAATTCATTGGAAATGATCAAGACATCTGGTCTACTCAAAAAATTCATTATCAGATATAGTGTATATCTATTTTACTAAAGGTTGCAACATTCATCATTTTAGCAGTGTGCTTTTGGAGAGTGAGTCCTCACCCCTAACAGGGTTATTTGTAAAAGACTCCTAACAGGGTCTGACCCTTAACCGGGTCACTGTACTTATTATATTGTAAAGATCAACTCCTAACAGGGTTGTAATATCTTCTAATAGGGATTATTATACTCAAGTACACTTCTTCGTGGGTGATAATTCCCACCAGAGTTTTTACCTAATTTGGTCTCCCCGTAACCAAAATTGTGGTGTTCTATTTTGTGTTATCTTCTTGTGTACATGCTTAATGTTACTTTGCACTTAATAAGAGGAAAAGAGTTTAACTAGCTGATAACTGATTCACCCCCCACACTCACAGTTATCCCTTTGGACTATTCCAACAATTGGTATCAGAGCCAAGTGCCTTGGAGAGAAAGCCTAACAGGTAGATCAGATGGCATACTTCAGGAAAGAGAGTCCTAAGTTTGATGGAGAGAATTATCTTTACTGGAAGAACAAAATGATAACACATCTTTAGAGCGTTGGTTTTGAGATTTATGAGGTTGCTACTCACACAATTGATGTTCCTACCTTGAAGGACCTTGCAGAAGAAGATTCTACTAATAAACAAAAGGAAGTATTCACTCAAAATGTAATTTCCAAATAAGCCCTTATCAGTGCCCTATCTGACAGTGAATTTTCTGAGATTGAGAAGGCAGACAAAGCATATTCAATTTGGAAATACTTAGAAAACATGTTTGAAGGAGACATCGAAGCCAAGAATGCACACAGAAAGACATGGAAGAAAAGATACAACAATTTAGAGATGCTACCTGAAGAAAACATCAGAGCTTAAAATTAGAGGATTAATGAAGCAGTCTCAGGAATCAGGAACAATGGTGGAGAAATCTCAAAGAAAGATATAATGGAAAAATTGATGACTACACTGACAGCAGATTATGAAAGAAAAATAAACATATTGGATGAAACCATACAATTCTCAAAGGACTTCAAAACAGAAACCTTAGTCAGAAAAATATTTGCATTTGAGATATCAAGATTGAAGACAGAACCTAAAATGGAAACAACTTTCAAAGCCTCAGTCCATGGTAATATTTCCTTGAGCATCTCTAGTAATATTGAGAAAGAAGAAGTTGATACCGAACTAGAAGAAATAATTGCTATGATTCCTAAGAAGGAAAGGAAAGGTAAAGGGAAATATGAAGGAAAGCTACCATTCAAATGTTTTTCATGTAACAAAGTTGGCCACTTTGCATCCATGTGTCCTACAAGAGTCAAGAAGTTCAGATCATACTATAAACCCAAATATACTAAGGAATGCTATCATGTTGAAGATGGTGTGATTGATGATGAATCAGGAGAAGATGACATTGGATTCATTGCAATAAAATATAATGAAAAAATGATTGAAAAATAGAAAATGAAGATGAAAGGAAAGCACAAGAATTGGCTTTAGTTTCACAAGTAGACATCATAATAGACTGGATCATAGACATTGGGTGCTCACAACACATGACAGGAGACAAAGATAGATTTGTACATCTAGATAAGTACAAAGGTGGCATGGTTATATTTTTAGATAACACTACCAAACCTATCATAGGTAGAGGATCTATCACCTTAGATGGGAAGAACAAGATAGATGGTGTTCTATATGTTGATGGTCTACATCATAACTTATTGAGTGTTGGATAGTTTCTTGATAAAGGATATTAGTTATAATTTAAAAATAATAGGTGCATTATTAAAAACAAAGAAGGAGACATGATTGCATCACGTTCAAAGACCAAAGGTAATGTCTTTCAACTTAACTCCGAAGTAAGTTATTTTGTTGCAAAAGTGGATGACATTTGGATATGGCACAAAAGACTTTGTCATATCAATTTTGACAACATAGTAAAGATAAGAAATGTAAAGGCGGTAAGAGACCTTCCTAGTATTGCAAGACCAGTTGATGCTATGTGCAGGGAATGTGTGATGGGAAAGCATGTGAGGACCCCATTCAGAAGAAAATAGAACTCTGCAGAGAAAAAATTAGATCTCATGCATACAGACTTATGTGGACCTACTCAAACAAGATCATACTATGGTGAAAGGTATTTCATTTTGTTTGTTAATGATTTATCCAAAATGATGTGAGTTGCATTCTTGAAAGACAAATCTGAAGCTTTTGAGAAGTTCAAAATATTCAAAGCTAAAGTTGAAAATGAGTCTGGATTAAAGATAAATGTCTGAGATCTGATAGATGAGGAGAATTCACCTCCGACAAGTTTCTTGAGTACTATGAAGATCATGGGATCAAAAGAAAAATAAGTGCACCCAGAACCCCTCAATAAAATGGAATTGCAAAAAGGAGGAATATGATAATACTTGACATAGCGCACACTATCATGATTGAAGGGAAATTTGTACACACCTATTGGAGAGATGTAGTCAATAAAATAGTCTATACTATCAACATAATTCAACTAAGACCAGGCGCAGACAAAATACCTTATGAACTTTGGTTTGGTAATGTTCCTACTGTAAAATACTTCAGAATCTTTGGAAGCAAGTTCTACATCAAGAGAGATGATGGTGTTGGCAAATTTGATGCTAGAAGTGATGAAGGTATTTTTCTTGGTTACTCTACTAAGAGAAAATCTTATAGATGTTTTAATTTAAGGTTGAAGAAAATCATTGAAAGTGCACATGTAAAGATTGATGAGAAGTTCATGATTCAAGAAAGATATTATGAATATGCACCTATGATTGAAGATGAAACTAGACCTATCAATAAAGAAACTATTATAGAAGAAATGTTTGACTGTATTGATGTGTCATGCAATAACCCTGAACCAATTCAAGAAGAATCAAATCTCACATGTGAGAGTGTCACACCTAACATATCAAAATATACATCTAGATACCATTCAAAAGAAGATATCATTAGAGATCAGAGCAGTAAAGTTTTGACAAGATCCAGAGAAAAAGGTTCAACCATTGATGAAGAGGTGTGTTTACTTTCACAAATTGAACCGTAAGTGTTGAAGATGTGTGCAATGATTCAGACTGGAAAATTGCAATGCAAGAAGAATTAGATCAAATAATTAAGAATGACACATGGGAATTGGTCCCTAGACCTTGTAAAAAGAACATGATTGGAACTAGGTGGATATTCAGAAACAAAATGAATGAAGATGGTATAGTTGTTCATGTGTAAATGGGTACCTGTCGAAACATACACAAACAATCAATAGATCATTATATTAGCAACATGGGGTTAGTGAAAAACATGGAAAACATAGTAAACCTGCTAAAATTGATCTATTGCCTTCTAACTTAGGAGGAGTGTGACCAAAGATATATCAGCCCTCAGAATATGTTGTTGAATCAGTGACCAATACAACCTAGTATGAAGGATTTGAATTAAAACAAACTAAATGATGAGATGAGCATGCATTTAAACTATAAAAGATGAAATAGCACTAA
>MU225316.1:0-31186 GCA_018584345.1 Thuja plicata
TTTAGTTTCTCTTTGTTACTCTGTCATTTGTGTTTCTATTCAAAGGGAAAGAATAGGCAGTGTTCTTTTCTAAAGACCCCGGGGAGTGCGAAAAAAATCTAAAGAGTTTTGGCACTAGTCTGAAACTGTTGTGACAGCTGAAAAAGATCCAGAGCTTCATTTATCACTGTATTTTTTTCTATTTATTTTGAGGTACCTTAGTAAAAGGAGATCATAGCAAAATAATAGTTGTGCAAAAGAAATCTGTCACTCCCATTATATAAGCCATCACATTTTGTTGTGCCTAGGCTAATATTCACTGTTCTAAGAAGGTATTGAAAATTGCAAAGGAATCTACAGTGTCTTTGAAGCAGTCAGCCAAGATTCCAACCATATTGTTGGTACTAGAAATCCCCCAGTTGTCAGTCAAAAGAGGGTCATTGAAGCTTGTTTGTAGGAAGAGCTGCAACTATGAAAAAGACTATTTTCTGATTTGCTTAGTCACCACTATAACAAAAAAAATTAAATGGTGTGTGTAGGTGTTAAAGTTATTTGCAGAAGATCAAAGGCAAATTGAAGTAGAAAAAAGATCAGGATTCAGAGCAATTGTAGGAGGTTCCTAGTTAAGCCGAGATGTAGATCACTTGAAGTAAAGCTACATATGTCAAAGCTACTTGCAGAAGTTTGCAATGCAACTGCAAAGAAGAATTAGAGAATGTGGAAGATCACAACCAAAGATAACTAAGAAAGTTATTGTTTGAAGAAAGCACCAAGCATATTAAGGCAGAAGAGATGTTTTTTGTTGCACATAGAAAAAGATATTATCCTATCAGAATAATTAACCAGTCACTGTTAATATATTATGCAATCACATTAAATATACCCTAGCTCGTATAAATGGATGCCATAGCTCGTGGGTAACCAGAGAATCCAATGAACACACATTAACATGATGCCCTAGTTCACTAACACAGCTAATGCCATAATCAAATCATCTGAACAAATGAACTCAATGTCATGGACACAATAGAGCATGGAGTGATGAATATCACAATAAGATGTGCCCTCAAAATGCAAAGGAGATAACACAATCCCTACCTCAATGAGCTTCTATTCGATAAGGAGAGGAAAATCCAAGTTTCCAAAACAAAGCTCAAAGATCAAAGGCCCAAGTCCAGATAAAAACTGCAGCCCCTATACACAGTGCCAAATTTGAAATGGCTCATGTGGTTTCAAGCACGAAGATAATGTGGTTTCATGCGCTGGACGATGTGGTTTCACGCGCTGCCTCTTGAAAAATTTTGCCGTGATGATAATGAAATGAGAAATGAATTCCTTTTTGTTAAAAAGTTACACCCATGTTCGTCAAAATTTTGACATACATGGTATTGGTCAAACTTTTGACTAACACGGGCATGGATTTAAAAAAAATGAAAGTTTTCCTTCTATAATCCGACCAACCAAAATATTTTTGTTTCATGGTCGAAAAATTTGGTAGAAAAACTAGGTGAAATGTACTAGTTGAAATCTCATAATTTACATTGAAACCAAATGCTTGGAAGAAATTAATCAATAAAACCAATTTTCTTGAGATATAGTAGATAAAACTACACAAATACTGGTATACACCAAAATTAGATCCATGAAATGATGAAATAAGAAACCATATTCTCGGTGTAATTGGTATCAATGGAACGCTGTAAAGACTAAAAATAACAACAAAAGCCACATAAGCATAAAAAGCCAAACCCTCTCTTCTGTCGATTCAATAGTCATAGACGGTCAATCACTATGGACTGGTCAAAATGAAAACTCAAGATATAGAAATTAAATACACATAATCTCTAACTTACATATATTCATTTTGATCATAAATCCAAAATAAAGTACATAAAAGAATAATCAACCATACTGTCGATCATAGAACATTAACCATTATCAATGAAATTACAAATATTCAATATTTCAGGATGCCGACTAACTCAGCATGCACCTTACATCATAAATAGTTTTAAAATAAAAAAAATATGTACAAGACCATAAGGTCATATGAATCAATATCATGAATGCCATTGGACAACTGTCCATCTGCATGATCCACTCTCCTAAGCGTCCGAACACCTGTCCATATGCAAATCTCAAGATGAGAGTGTGGTTCAGGGGCTTAATCCACCCAACTATGGAGTGGTTAGCTCCCGTGGGCCTATCCTAAAATGAAGAGGGCACTGACCCTACCCGAGAAGTCTAGCTACTTGGCATTGATGGATCAGAAGGAATCTGGTGCAAGCTGTGAACTATCTACTTTCCTCATAAGTCTAAGTAGAACTAACACAGATATGGTAGAGGGAAAGATCAACAACTAGCATATTCACGAAAACATATGAAAAAATATAGATTTGGCCAAAGCAATCAGTGTATCATCTTAAAATGGAAGCACTTCCATCTTGGTAGGTTTAGCACCCTCATTTAGTGTATTTACATGATAGATTTCCATTTATGATGCATCCACACTTGGTAATTCTTTGTTTCTAGGTGAAACTAGGGTTAGGATCCTAAGGATTTCCTTTATTTCCTTCTTCATGGCTCTATTTTCTAGGTAGGACCTATGTACTAGTCCTCCTAGCCTTCATCACATCTCTCCTAGGCCCGTGTGCCCTTTTCCAGCACTCTGTTATGTTTTCCCATCATCCTAGGTCTCTAGCCAACCTAGAACCTTCACTGGCACTCTAAGTTGACCGACATAAAACCTCATGTCAAGGTCGAGGTCGACCTTGACCTAGGTAAGTGTCAAAGTCAACCTTAACCTAGGTCAGGGTTGAGGTCAAACTTGACCTTGTTTGGATTTTGGTTCCCGATTCCAAGTTTGGATCATAGCGGGGTCCTAAATTCAAAATTGGCCCCCGGATCTGAATGCAGACAGTTTTTTATTCAAAATTTAATTAATCAATTTCCTCACTAGTTGGTTATTATGATTGGACCATAATTCAAGGTGAAATTTGAATTAGGGGCCCTCACATTGTCGTAGGAGGCTTACCTTGAAATCTCTATATAAGCACTCTCTTTTGCCTTCATTTGATATACATTATATACATGATATGAGAACATGAGGACATGACATGATGATTATATGAGATGATGATGCAAGAATGAAAGAGGATGATATAGGAGGACAAGATATGATTATTCCTTGATGCAAGCAAACATTTTTGTGGACGAGTTATTGTGGACATTCATTGGATCAAGAAAGAGTTCTTCAATCCTTCCTTCTTCTTTGATCTACTATTTTCAACATTCAAGCATTCAAAAGATACAATCATGGGGTAGAAACTACGGATTGTGAGTTTGGTAGGAGTACTTTAGCCTTGGGGACTTGGTATGCTTTCTTTATCCTATTCAAATCTATGCATTTCTCTCTCATTTCAATTCATGCCAGGGTTTCAATTTAGAGGATTATATCTTGGCATTGCACATTCAAAGCTCTTCCTACGAGCAACACACACACACATATTCTACTACATCCGGCTATTCGTGGAGGTGGAAATAACCAAAACGGGGGTTTGACTAAGGCAAAACCATATATAGCCACCCCAAAACACCATTTTCAGATATCTACAGTCATTGTTTTGGGAGTTGTGGAGCAGATTTGGATACCCTTTCGCCAAACTTTTGGTATCCGTGAATAGAATTTCAGTCGAAGCAGTGTAGGTCAAGGTCGACATAAAGTGGCACAATTGCACCCACGTATTTGGGTCAAGGTTGACCTGGCTCATAAAAGAAAAATATTTATGGTTTTTCTTTGCCTCTATGTTTCTGTTCCAAATATGGTTGCAGAATTTCCAAAAACTTGATACAGACACGAGAAAATAGGTACTTCCAGATCTGTATGTTACGAGGTATATATTTAATTCTATCTCATTTCATTATTCTTTGTAAACATTTCCAGATTTATATTCCTTATTATTAGAATTAAATGTACGTGGTTAATAGAGGCATAGGGTTTCTTTTATGTGCAATGCCCCATTGTTCTAAACCCTATCCATATTTCTCCTCTTTACATTTTGGTGAACATGTTTATGACAAATCTTTCTTTTTGGTGTTAGATTTGCATTTTATGTTAGATCTTACATGCATATAAAAGTAGATTTCTTTTATGCTCTTGCATTTATATTTCAAAAAAAAAATCATCACAAAATTTCTTTAAAAATACAAAAACATTTATATTTTTCATGTTTGTAGTGTTACTTTGTGTTCAACATGTATGATTTTTGTTTTTAATACTTTGATGAGGATTTTATTGTAAAAGAGGATAGATCCCCTAATGAGGTACATGTAAGTGAGGATGAAAATTTTTCAAATAAGATCTCCATTGATCCTATTCCTATTTCATCCTCCTCTACAACCTCTTCAATTGACCTTTACCATAGGGTGTGTGCATGGTTACCTTCATGTTACACTATTTGCAACATTGATGCACCTAGAATGTTTTATCCTAAACCTTTGTTGATGGTAAAAGGATGTCCTCGAATAACAATTAAGGGTAAACCTAGAGATCCTTTAGATTTATTTGATAACACAGATTCTGTTTCACATGTTTATCGCACACGGAATAACCCTCAGCCTACTGTTCCAATTTCTTTACCTCCTTCTCAACCTATGCTCCCTCAAGCACCTAGGTTTCTGTATTCCTTTAAGGAGTATGACTTAGTTGAACAATAAAATGCTACTCCCGCTAAGATTTATTTATGGGAATTGCTTCAAACTTCCCCAACATATCATGAGGCATTGCAAAAGGCCTTATCTACCCTTCCTACTTCGCTTCCTAACCAAGAGAATATTAATTCCTTTTTGGAGTGCATGCATACTATGCCTTCTGTACCTCCTATTGTGTTTTTCGATGATTATTTACCTCCTATTGAGGTGTAGAATCAATATGATGCTCTTATGGTTGTTGTTTCTATTAATCAAAGTATCATTCGTAGAACATTAATTGACAATGGATCTGGGCTTAATGTTTGTAGCATGGACATGCTTAAGGAAATTAAGGCTGATCTTAAAACTATTCAACCTGATAATGTCCCTATTCGTGGATTTGATAATATTTCAAAGAGAACTTTGGGCATTATTACGCTACTTGTTAAGGTTGGTCTGGTTATTCTCAATACACCTATTCATGTTATGCTTGGACCTCTCAATTATAACCTTCTTTTAGGTAGACCTTGGTTACATACTATACATGCAGTTCCTTCTACTCTTCATCACAAGGTTAGGTTCATTTATAAAAAATTGATGTATACTCTAAATGCAGATGATACACTGAATCCTTTCTTAAATGCGGAATATGCTAAAGTTTTCAAACCTCTCCAACCAAGTAAAGAACCTAAAAGTTCACCTGAGATTAAAGAAACTGAAGCTCCATCTTCTTCTTTGAATGGGGATGACTGGGGAATGTTGGAATTTAATCCTTCTTTGTTTCCAACTTTGCTGATAGAACTATTCCTTTTAATTCCTTTCTTAGAAAGGATACCACTTTTTCTTGGAATGAGGAATGTAAACAATCCTTTCAGAAATTTAAGGAGTATCTCACTAATCCTCCTATTTTTCAACCTTCTCAATTTGATAAACCATTTTATCTGTATACTTTAGCCACTCCAAATGCGGTGAGTGCGTTGTTGGCTCAGCATGATAGTGAAGGTAAGGAAATAATTGTGTACTACATTAGTCATACTTTACTTGATTACAAAACAAGATATAGAGATTTGGAAAAATGATGCTTAGCTTTAGTTTATGCTTTTCAGAAACTCAGGCATTATCTATTAAATGTTGAAGTCAATGTGATTGTTAAATTTGATCCTTTGAAACATCTTTTCTCAAAGACTGATCTCTCTAGCCGTCTGTCAAAGTGGGTAATTTTAGTTACATAATTTGTTCTTAATTTCATTTCTCAAAAGTCAATTAAAGGAAAAGCTTTAAAAAATTATTTGGCTAAAGCTCCTTGTCCTCATTATGATACATGCTTTACTTCAATAGAATTCCCCGATGAAAACATTTTAGCTATTAAACAGGTCGATGATGTTTGAGAATTATATTTTGATGAATCTAGATGTAAGATAGGTTATGGTGTTGGCATTATCTTGATCCCTCCTATGAAAAAACCGATCCCTATATCATATAAATTGACTTTTCCTTGTACTAACAATATTGCGGAGTATGAAGCTCTTATAGCTGGCTTACGAGCAACTTCATCCCTTAACATTAAAAAATTGGAAACTTATGGAGATTTGAAAAATTTATTGTAGAATAGATTAAAGGAGGTTATCAGACTAGGAATGATAAAATGACACAATATAGAGATTTGGCTCTTGATGTTCTTTCACAATTCTCTTCTTATACGATTCAAACTTTACCTAGGAAAGATAATCGACATGTAGACGTCATGGAAAGCACAACTTATTTGGTTTGTCTTGAGAATAATGCTGAAGACTTTTAATTTACTATAAATACTCTTAAAAACCCTACAATTTCAAATAAGGTTACTTCTGATTGTTTCAATTTTCATTTGGATGAATGGTATTCTCATATCTTTCTTTTTTTGAAAGATGGCACTTTTCTTGAATTGGCAACAAGGAACATGCATAATTGTATTAGGAATCTTGCATCATGTTATATCATTTTAGGAGATACACTTAACAAATTCTCTTATGATGGTTTTCTATTAAGATGTCGTGGTAGAACCGAAATTCCAATAGCTTTGGCAGAAGCTCATTCTAGTTCTTGTGGGGGACATTTTGGTGGAAAATCTTTAGTCAATAAACTTCTTATAATGGGATATTATTGGCAAAAAATGGAACATGATTCTTTCATGTTTGTTAAGAAGTGTCCTCAATTTCAGCAACTTAGTAATTTGATTCATGCTCCTACTCGTGAGCTTCGTAATCAAGTTGCTCCATGGCCTTTTATTATTTGGGGTTTTGATCTTATTGGAAAAATCTCACCGATTTCTTCTCAAGGACATACATACGTCCTGATGGATACAGATTACTTTACGAAGTGGGTGGAAGTTATCCCTCTCCGTTCAACTACTGTGGATATTATTTGCGATTTAATTCTTAATAATATTATAACACGATTTCGTATTCCTTCGACAATAGTTTCAGATAACAGTACCCCTTTAAAGAATAAAGAAGTTGCAAAATTCTTGGAGAAATATCGAATTCAGAAAATATTTTCAACTCCTTATTATCCTCAATCTAATGGTCAATCTGAAGCATCAAATAAAGTCATTGAACAATTTCTGAGGAAAACAGTTAATAAGCATGCGAAAGATTGGCATACCCAACTTACCTATGCTTTATGGGCTTATAGGACTAGTGTTCGTACTGCCACAAGTACTTATCCTTATAAAATTGTCTATGATTTTAATTCTATTATGCCATTGGAATTGGAAATACCTTCTTTACGTGTTTGATTTCATGTGATAATTGACAAAGATACATTTCGAGAACAACGATTACAAGAATTAGAAATGTTGGATGAACAATGAATAAATACTTTGAAACATATAAAGGCTTATCATAAATCAATTCAGAAGTAGTATAATCATAAGGTAATTGAACGATCATTTTTAGTGGGTGATTTAGTGTTATATGAGAATCAAAGAAATGTGAATGCTTTACCTGGTGAAAAAGGAAAGTTTAGCCCTAATTGGCTTGGACCTTTTGTTGTAATTGAGGACTTTGGTTCAGGTGCTTACAAAATTGCTGATATGGATGGTGTGCCTTTTACAGAACCTATAAATATTATGCATCTAAAATATTATTATCCTTATTACATCATTATTTCCTTGTGTATTAATGTATTCCTTATAAAATAGTTATGTTTTTAGGCTATGTGATTTTAGCGGATTACATTTGAATACATTTATACACGTTCTTTATTTTTGTTAGGTTTTATGTTATTGGTGAAAATATAGTAATGACCACAAAAATAACTAGCAAAGAGAGTTTTTTATCTATATATAATTTTGTTCTTTTTTTGAGTTTGATACATATGTGGCACAATGCCCTATCTATCACTCTCTCTATCCCTATGCTCTGATGGTCGATGGCTCCCAGATCTCTCTGGTCTATGATGTGAAGATGAATATCTTCATACATTATTCTGTGAGTGGATCCTCGATATGATAAGATCATATACATGCTCTTGTAATCTCCGTAGGTCATGCACCAGCCTCTCCTCTCTCTCTTTACATAACCCCAGCTCTTGCTGGACACAAGCAAATATGTATGCATGCCTGCCGAGATCTCTGTGACCAATGGGGAACTCTCTCTTATTGGCTGGTAGTCGATAGGATAGGTATGTATCCTTAAGGACCTTGTATTTGAAGCTCCTCCAGTCCACTACACTGGCTGCAGAATTAAAATATATTTATCTTTTTAGTACTTTTTCTTCAAAAATTAAGTTAAATATTTAAATAAAATACATGTTTTCTACCTGGATCTCCCTTCTGGGTATCATTGAAGGGTCTGGATGGTGGGGGCATGGAATTAATAATCTCTCCATGCTCCCTATGTCTAGGTCTCAGGGGGTGGTGTCTTTGTATGGGTGCGTGGAGGTCATCGTGATCTCAGTGGTGTTGCATGAACAAAATGTTCATCTACATTGGTACTATCATTCAGGGCACCTTGTTTGCTCTCTCTTCTTCTCTATCCTCCTCCATGGGATCTCCCTTGGAGGTGGGATCCTCCTCATATCTATCATCCTCCTCCTCCTCTCATATGCTACTATCCAAGTGTATCCTCTTTGAAAGGCCTGGATCACCTGTGAGATAGTCATCAGAGAAGATGGGGTGGGTTGCTGCAGACTCCAGTATCTGATGTAGTCCCTGCTGATGCCTGAATAGGCTACATAGTGGGCTACCTCTATATCCTCTCTCTCATCTATATCACTATCTATGATGTCCACTTCTGATGGTTGGTGTATAGTGGAGGGTGTCTGATAGTATCTCGTCAGATGTGCGTACCGAGGTACTACTTTGGGGACCCCCTGTGTAAGACCAAACTGTCTCATCACTCTGTCATAGTAGTACGACATTACTATGTGACTAGAATGACCCTCTAGAAACTTGTTCCGTTGTGAGTGTCTCATCTAATTTCATGTATTAGGCCACTCTGTCATGCGACTGTATGGTCTCCATATCATATCTATGCCTAGTACACGGTCTAGATGTACCCTCCAATAGAGGATATCTCTATGCTGCCATAGATCTCTTAGTGGATAAGAAAAGGCTCTAGGTGTGTCCGCATCAACCATCATAGGAACACCCTATGGTCGTATACATTTGAAATTCTGAAACAACCAAATCTGTAATAGTGTGCATACCGTGAGACTCTCTCGATGATATCTCACCAACTGAAATAAATCATGGTATAGATGGGCTAGCATACTGTGGCCCCACATGAAGATGGTCCTATCAATCTCTATCCTATGTATGAGATGGGTAAAAGGTGCTAAAAATATTGTACCCTTTGGGTTGGGTACTACAACCAAATAAAGTTTACACAACATAACCCTTTGTACCAAGTGTGTCAGACCTGCCAATATGGCTGATAGGGTGATATGGTCTTCTCAGGTTCACATCTATGGAAACCATCCTAGGAAATACTCTCCATCTACACAAATATCCTCAAAACCCTATTATAATCTTAGTCTAAAGGGATCACACTAAACTGGAAGTTGCAAGATCCTATATACATCCTCTAGTGTCACTGTGATCTCTCCTGGGGGAAGATGAAAGGAACATGTTTCCTCATCCCACCTCTCTATAAGAGCTGATATAATGGCTTGGTGGAATCTCATCTATGGTAGGAATGTTACCTAGTATAGTCCTATGTCTCTCATAAGTTGTGTCTCATCCTTGTTTAGCTTAGACAACTTCTCTCTGATAAGTAGTAGTGGCCCTCCAAAGGGGTGCTCTCGAAGATGAACTATGTCTTGTAAACACAAAACAACATCATATAAGAACTATAGCATCAAAAAAATGTATATCCAACTTGACTGGGTCAATTTTAACCTCTGTTAGGTTTAGGTCAACCTTCTTGGGTCAAGGTCGACCTTCCTGGGTTGGGGTCGACTTCACTCTAGGAAAGGTGTGGACCTTCCTAGTTTGTGTCAACCTTAAAGGGTCAAGGTCGACATAACTAGGCTAGGGTCAACCTTTAAGGTTCAGGGTCGACCGACTTTCCTATAAAAATAGGAATTTGAGATTATAGATATCAAAAATAGTGAACTTACCTTGGGAAGTGGCTATCCTCTAGACAGGCACTGTCTTAGGAGCTCCATTTGTGTCGCTCGAAGTTCCTCTCTGCTCAACATCCTTCTTTCTCTCCTAAACTCTAAAAATAGTAAGAATGAGGAGGTATATGATCTCTTCCCTTATTTATAGATAGAAATTAGGGTTTTTATTAGGGTTTTTGTTAGGGTTTTGTTAGGGTTTATTTAGATTAAAATTGAATTTCCCTTCATATGCTTTTAGATAGACATTCACTCTTTTCATCATAACTTGAGTTATGTAGCTTCATTTTTAGTGTCATCTACGGTGTTGGAATCGTGATTAAGATACCTAACTCCATGAATCAGTTTAGGAAGGTTAGTAATCCTTCTAACTGGTTTAGTAAAATCTTTTTCAACAAATTACATATCCCATGTATAGGACTATCCTTATCACCATGTTTCACCCTTCAAAAGTAGTTAGCCGAAATAGGGGGGCATAAGGGGCTCTATGCACTTCTCAATTTCATCTTAGTAATTCTTACGTGGTTTATGTATTTTCATTAACCTTGTGTGTTGTGGGTTGTGGGTACTAACGGTTTCTTGCAAGTTCTCTACATTGAGGACTTGGCTATATCCTTTTTATTTTATGATGTTTTATTACTTTAGTTTGCATATTCAAGTAGTATCATATCTAAGATAAAGTGGGGGCTAAATGTATCATCTTAAAATGGAATAAATTCCATATTGGTAGGTTTATCACCCTCATTTAGTGCATTTACATGATATATTTGCATTTAGGAAGCATCTACACTTGGTAATTCTTCGTTTCTAGGTGAAATTAGGTTTAGGATCCTAAGGATTCTCCTTTATTTCCTTCTTTGTGGCTTTGTTTCTAGGTAGGACCTATGTAATGGTCCTCCTAGCCTTCATCACATATCTTCTAGGCCCTTGTTCCCTTTTGCAGCACCTTGTTCTATTTTCCCATCATTCTAGGTCTCTGGCCGACCTAGAACGTTCACTAGCACTCTAAGTTGACCGGCCTGAAACCTCAGGTCAGGGTCGAGGTCAACCCTAACCTAGGTTAGGTTTGAGGTTGATCTTGACCTTTTTTGGTTTTTGGTTCCCGCTTTCAAGTCTGGATCATAGCGGGGTCCTAAATTCAAAATTGGCCCCTGGATTCGAATGCGGAAGGTTTTTTATTCAAAATTTAGTTAATGAATTTCATCCTTAGTTGGTTATTGTGATTGGACCATAATTTGAGGTAAAATTTGAATTAGGGGACCTCACATTGTAATAGGAGGCTTACCTTGAAATCTCTATATAAGCACTCTCTTTTGCCTTCATTTGATATACATTATATACATGATATGAGAAAATGAGGACATGACACGATGATGATATTAAATGATGATGCAAGAATGAAAGAGGATGATATAGGAGGACAATATACGATGATTCCTTGATTCAAGCAAGCATTTTTGTGGAAAATTTATTGTGGGCATTCATTGGAGCAAGAAAGAGTTCTTTAATCCTTCCTTCTTCTTTGATCTACTATTTTCAACATTCAAGCATTCAAAAGATACAATCATAGGGTAGCAACTATGGATTGTGAGTTTGGTAGGAGTACTTTAGCCTTGGGGGATTGGTATGATTTCTTTATCATATTCAAATCTATGCATTTCTCTCTCATTTCAATTCATGCTAGGGTTTCGATCTAGACAATTATATCTTGGCATTGCATAGTCAAAGCTCTTCGTACGAGCAACACACACACATATTCTATTACATCCAGCTATTCATGGAGGTGTAAATCACCAAAATGGGGGTTTGACTAAGGAAAAACCCTATATAGCCACCCTAAAATACCATTTTCACATATCTATAGTCATTTCTTTGAGAGATGCAAAGAAAATTTGGATACCCTTTTCAGAAAACTTTCGAGATTCATAAACAGAATTTTTGTCGGAGCAGTGTAGGTCAAGGTCAACATAAAGGGGCACAATTGCACCCCCATATTTGGGTCAAGGTCAACCTGGCTTAGAAAAGAAAATGATTTATGGGTTTACTCCATCTCTGTGTTTCAATTCCAAATCTGGTTGCAGCATTTCCATAAACTTGACACAAACAACAGAAAATAGGTATTTCCATATCTGCTATGTTATGAGGTATGTATTTCATTCTATCATATTTAATTATTCTTTGCAAACATTTCCATATTTATATTCCTTATCATTAGAATTAAATGTATGTGGATAATAGAGGCATAGGGTCTCTTTTATGTGCAATCCCCCATTGTTCTAAACCCTATCCATATTTCTCCTCTTTACAATCAGTTACTATACTTCTACTAGCAGGTAAAACAAAGTCATATTTACCCTCCTCTGGTTATTCCATATTCAATACCCTTTCCTTAATAATGAAAGAATAATATCAATAAAAAAGGATAAAGTATTATAGGAACATGTTGCAGAAGCACAATACAGTTTCTAATTTCCATAAAACTCTTTGAATACATTCACAAAATTAAATTTAAAATAAAATAAAACATAACTATGCTGGAAACCATTTTCCACAAAACTCCCTTTTTCATATTTTCTAGGGCGTCATTCCATTTCCCAAGTTGTCTAATGTTCATAGCTTATTCCCATGATTGTTTAAAGCATTTTCCAGCTGCTTAAAGACCAACCCAAAGTAATGATACTGGTAGAGAAAACTTTCAATAGAAACTATTTGCACCTACTCATATGTGGAGGGATTTGAAAATCTCACTTTTATTAGTTAATGTTAACAGTTATGACATTAACTTATAAAATAATAAAATTCTTCTAAAACTATCAAGTCACTGCAGGTTAAAGCTGTCGATTTAGATGCAATTCACACCTTCTCATATGCTTGTTTAGAATTATAAACAATTTACACAAAATATTTCCAAAGGCATACATTTATCGGCATAAGGAACTACAAAACCAAAGTTGCTTAGAAATCAGAGGCACTGAAGATGGTTTTCGCAGAAACTTAAGTAAAAAATGTTCCTTCATACAATTAGCGATGACTAAAAAAACAAGAGCCATTCCTACAATTTAATTTGCTGGAAACAAATTGGGTTTCAAACTTAGACTTACGGTAGTCAGACTTAGAAAACCATAACATCTTAATACTTTATTTTTTTCTTAAATTTGTAAAGATTGGAATATCTTACGATATCCTTGCTAAAAATATTTAAAAAACAAAGATGAACTACAACCATGGATATTGCAAAGAAAATAAACTAGAAGATTATTTTCTGATGGTTCGCAACGCTAAAGACTGAAGAGTGTTATGATTTGATAACAGAGAAGGTAATAAAATCCTAAAAGGTTAACAACTTACCACACTACAAGGAGTTTAAATATTATATAATTTTAAAGTTTAGAACCACCAACTTTACAACCAAAATCGATAAACTATCCATCCTTTCACTAAGTCCGTAGTTTACAGTTCCATAAACAATTCATAAAATAAGAGATGGAGCCTGGAAAACAAGATAAAGAGGAACCTGATAGTTTCAAAGAATCTATGTAGTGACTCCCTCCAATGCAGATCTCCTTCTTCCCTTTCGTAATTTGTCTTCGGTTTCTTTTTTTTTTCCTCCAAAGAGTGTATTTCCTTTTATCCCCAAAATGTTTTTTGTCGAGTTCTCTTCTCCTCTTTATTTCCTTCATCTAGAATGACGGTGGTCTTCTAAAGACTCTGTATCCAACCATAAATGTAGATGATGGGATATTTTGATAGAATTTATTATCTACAAAACCTCACATTTAAACTCCACATATCCTCCTTATTTCTGATAGCTTGGATATGAGAGAAAGAGGGATGTGACATCCTTCCTCCCTTAAGAAGTTCATCGTCCATTATGAATCAATCAAAATTTGCAATTATATCCAAGAAAAATCAAGAAATTTACATTGACATGGTTAATAATTCTATTTCCAATGTTCATGATAATGCATGTACACGTATTCAAATTTTATCATAAAATCAACAAGTTTAAAAAATTTACTTATATCATATTCTAATCAATTTTTAAATATCCACACACACCATGCATTTACCATTTGAGATGGAGTTAGAAATAAAAATTCATTAATCTATAGAAAGTATAAAAATCATATTCTACGTGGTGCGTGAAAACCCAGATTTTTCTGATCAACCATTATCGAGAAGCTAAACTTCTCTTCCTGAAACACACCCCTGCCTTCAATCCTGCCAAACCATCAAACCACTAGATTGATCATCAGTAGGTTAGTCCACAAATCCAAAATCATATTTAAATAATGTTCATTTAATCATCCATAAAACTTCATATAATTTACATTAAATTATAATACCATTTTGCGACATTATTTATTCCAGGCAACATCAAAGAAATGTAAATCACATGAAAATATATTTACTTACACATTATCCATAATATTGTCTAAGAAATCTAATATAACCACAAAGCATAATGAATTTGGTCAAAAGTATCAGACCAAGTCAACAAATTCCATACTGTCGCTAAGAGTTCTAAATAAAAAGAGTCTCACAAATCAGTTATGACGGCCTTATGTCTTATGAAAAAACATAATAGTAGCAATGTCTAAGCATATGACATAAATAACTGAAATTAAGAACATATATAAGTCTAATAAAAAAGCTATGGAAATTATCTATGCATGTCTTCTGCATGCTCCCAAGTAGCACGATCAATAGAGAATTGGTTCCATTGAACCTTATACTACAACACATCTTTGTCACGCACCCTGATGGTATGTTGATCAACAAGGCGGGTAGGCTCCACTAGCACCACCCCCAGATCCAGAACCTATAATGCATGCCAATCTAGGATATGAGATGCATCTGGATAATAGTGTTTCAACAAGGAAACATGAAACACATTATGGATTCGGGCTAGAGCGGGTGGTAAATCAAGTCTTTAAGAAACAAGGTTGATAACCTCCAAACCATCAAATGGACCCACATATCTCGGTGCAAGATTTGATGAATTGCCAAAAGAAATCAAGCTCTTATGTAGTCTCACACACAAAAATTCCTTGTCCCCTTCCAGAAACTATCTTAAAGTACAATTCCTACCCGCATAACTCTTCTGACGATCTGTTGCTTCCTTTAGCCAAGCACGAATTAGAGTTGTCTATTCCTCCATCTCTCTTAACAATTCAGGACCAACAATGATCATTTACTCTACTCTATCCCAACTGATCAGAGTGCATCACTTCCACCCATATAGTGCCTCAAATGGTGCCATTCCCAATGAAGCATGGTAAGAGTTTTTATAGGAAAAATCTACCAATGGAAGATCCTCTTCCCACTTGTATTGCTAATCCATGCAATACATCCGAATTAAATCCTCAACAACGTGATTTACCCTGTCAGTTTTCCCATTAGTCTGTGGATGATAGGTTGTGTTAAAATTCAACTGTGTACACAAGGAAGCATTCAAGGTTTTCCAAAACCTTGATGTCATCCTAGTGTCTCTTTCAGATATAATGGTATTTGGTACACCGTGCAATCTAAAAATCTCCTGCACAAACTTCTTGGCCAAAGACAATGACCCATCTCTCAGACTCCTTGGAATCAAGTAGGATACTTTGGTTAGTTTTCCAACTACAACCAAAATAACATAATTCCTACATTGTGTCATGGGTAAACCTTGGATAAAATCCATACTGATGACTCGCCATTTGTACTCTGGAATATCATGTGGGTATAAAATTCCTGTTGGGTGAACATGCTCAACCTTAACTCACTGGCATTCTAAACACTGGGCTACATAAGCTATCACATCACGCTTAAGACTTGGCCTGAAGTACAGTGGCCTTGAATTGACAATCATCTTATTTACCCATGGATGTCCTACAAATGGAGTGTAATGCATCTCCTCAAGTACTACCTGTAGACACCTAAAAATGGTTCGAGCCTGCTAGTCTACGTGCTTTAACATTTTTTGCATTACAATTTAAACGTTGTTCTGTGACCTAATTATTCCTCTATGTTGCACATATGATCTTTATTATATGACAACATTGTGTCTTTCGTCGATGATTGAATATTGCAAAAAATTTCAATTATTTACTAATATTTATACTCTCTTTATCAAATCAATCATTTTCCCAATCGGTTCCAATCAACCCTAAACCGATCCTATTCAATCCTAAACCAATCCTATTCAATCCTAAACCATTCCAAATCATCCTAAATCAATTCAAACCTATTGTATTTCATTCCTAATCATTTTTAAAATTGTTTGGACTCGTTCTAACCATTCTGGGGCATTGTCAAAGATCATCGATGCCTAATTAACCCAATTTCCAAATCGATCAAAACCCTATTCCAAATTTAATCAATCTTTTCATCATTCTAGGAGCATTGTCCAAGATCATTGATGCTTAGTATCCATTTAATCAACTATTTGATAACATTTTCAAAGTTCATCGATGTTATCGTTATCAATCTATCCTAATCAATTCAATAGTGTTGACAAATATCATCACTGCTATCTCTGATCATTATTATTTTGGAAAATTTATCCAAGCTCATTGATGTTTCCCCATTCCTATTTCAATCCTATGGTGTCATCAAAGTTGAGCTATTTAATCAATTCCAAACATAATTATTTGGGCGTATTGTCAAATCTCATCGATGCCTCGTGATTTCCTAAACTATTCTAGAATCCTCGGAATTGATCCTAATCCTTATCAATATCATCAAAATCATTTCAATTCAACACTAATACCTTCAATTTTATTGATGATTCACTAACCTATCCTCTTGGGATGAATAACCTATGGTTTATCCCTATGTCCTAATTGAATAAATAAATTGACTTTATTTATTCCCTTTTTCCTAAGTCTTCATAATTAATTAATTTTTAATTAATTAATTGCCTAATTCAAATTTATGGGATTTTGTAATTTCATAAATACTAATTTATATTTGTGAGGAATATTGATTTATTAATTGATTAAATCCTCCTAATCTCACCCAATTGTCATATCCCTTAATTGAGGGTTCACATCCCTATTAAGGTGCTTCTTCAATATCTTCAATATCTCCTTCATTCATTTTCACCCATATCATGCTTCCAAATATCCTACCTACCTTTCCCTTCATTATGCATTGATTCTATGCAATATTCACCTAATTGCCTCTCATTTTCTATAAATTGAGATGCATTCTTCTCATTCAAGGTTAGAACCAGCATCTCCTAGTATTCTTGCTTTCAAACATTGGCTTTTCAATACTTTTGCAATTTTGTCATTAACAAAAGAGAAACATATAATCCATCTCATGGAAAATAAAGGAGGACATGGGAGCTACAGTTGAAGGGATTTTTAAGTGTTTTCATGCTCTATGTTATACTCTCATTTCAAAAGGTTTTCATGATAGATTAGATAGGTTTGCATGTATTTAGGGTTTTGTGGTTTCCTTGATATGCTTATTATGCCTTTTTGTGGTCTTAAATTTGGTGAACCTAATTTGAAACATGCCTAACTGATAAATTTTTTGTGTTTTTGTGCATTTTGCAGGTTCTGGAAGAGTTCTGTGCAGGTGGTCATTGATTCTGCGCTGATGGTTACAGGTTTTGCACAAGTGGTCACTGATTCTGCATGGGTGGTTAAGTCCTGCATAGTTGGTTGCAAGTGCTACATAGTTGGGACCCAGACCTATGCACTTGGCACCTAGATCTACGCAGTTGGCTTCTTAGCTATGTAGTTGGTTAAATAGGATCCATGTTTAGGGTTTAGGAACAATATTTGCAAGTTTAGGAAGCACTTCTACATTTTATGCTTTCTCTTCTAATTTTCATATTTTATAAGGTTAAAATGGATCCTAAACAAGTCAAATGAACCCTAACTTGGTTAATTAACCTCACATTTCAATTTTCAAGCCTAAAATGAACTCTCACATCTGATTTGGGCTCTTAAAATGAACTTCACCTAGTTTAGGGTTACATGCAATCAAGGTTTTTCCAATTTCAATCAAAGTCAAAATCTAGCTTAAATAGGGGTTCAAATGGAACACATTATGAAAAATCAAGTTGTTTAACTGGATAAGGACTCTAAAATGAACATCCACATTTGATTTGGGAACCTAAAATGAAATTTGAACTAGTTTAGGATCAAATACATATTTCTTGTTTAAGGTGTTCCTAAATCGGTTTAATGCACACAAAAGCTAATTAGGGTTTTGAAATGACTTCAAAATTTCCAAATCAATCATAAATAACATAAGGAATGAACCCTATTTTTGTTTCCGATAGTCTTACATGCTTAGATGTGGAAAAGACCTATGATTTTGCAATTTTTTACCACTTTTTAGGCTTCTGATCAGTTGTTGCGCACTTGGTTGCAGGTTCTACGCAGGTGGTCAGAAGCTGCGTAGTTGGTAGCCTGTTTCTACGCAAGTGGTACCCTAGTTCTATGCAAGTGGTACCCTGGTTCTGTGCAGGTGGTAGCCTATTCCTACGCAGGTGGTAAAATTGATGTTTTTCATGCAAGTTTCTGATTTTCTGCATTCCTAAATCTGTTTCTGCACTTAATATACTGGATTTCTGTGTTACTGATGATTTGTGCAGCATTTTTGAAATCATGGGATGAAGAATGAATCATAAAAACTACTAGAAATTTTCATGTAGGATGTTTGTAGAAGACCTTGTGTGTTTTCTGAAACTTTCATGTGTGCTTTTAGTAGTTAGAAAACACTGCAGTTTGGTGCTTTAAAATGTATCATTTCATTCATGTGTCTGAATTATCTTCTATTTTTTGTAAACCCTAGGAAATGTATGGACATATCCTCTCCCCTCACCTTCATGGATCTTGGGTGTAAGATAAATCCATGCAATTCTTTTAGTGTGGCTACCTCCCAAGTGCTTTACTAGAGCCAGTGAGAGTGGATTGCCCAACCGATAACAGGCTAAAGCCAAGCCCATCTGAACTAGTATAGAAAATATGTCATTGTGATTAATCTCACAATGAATGGGTGTTGAATATGTTATACCAGGAAGAAGGTCTCCCTCAATGCCCTTGTGGTGCGTAAAAACCTACAAAACATAACTTTTGTAGGTTGGGAGGCCTCCATAATAGAGCTAATCTTCTGCACATATAACCACCCAAACAGATGCCTTTACTAAACACCATGTTGTAGTATCCAAAAACCTTCTATATGTTGGCGCCGAAGGTCGGAGACCAACTAAGACGCCCCACAATTTCACGGCTATTAGGCGAGACAACATTCCCTTGGGAAGTAATGACCCTTGGGATTTGAAGCATGGAGTGTCTGAGAAGTGATTGCACTGTAAGGAGAAGCACGTGCCTCTTAGCTTCTAGGTTGTCCATTTTTAGTAAGCATGACTGAACTTTGGTTCAAGTGGGGATTCAATATATATTGTCCTTGCTATCTTTATGATGTGGTGTGTTTTTTCCTTTTTACAACAACCATTCTCAATGATGTGTCTTGCGTGAGTGTTTTAAACTTTAATTAAAAAATAGAAAAATATTAAAAACACTCTTCTTAAAGAACACTTTTTCCAAATAATTTTCAAAAACAATCAAATGGTCAAAAACACCTTGTCTTTGATTAAAGATATGGAACCTTAAAATTTTCACTTGGAACCTTTTGGCATGCTTTATAGTCTTCATTTTGCATATTCATGACCTAATCTTCGTGCATTTGCATTTCAAAAATTCCCTTTTATTTTAGGCCTTATCATAATCCTCATTATAGTCCCTCTTGCATAGGTCCTAATCATAGTCCTCTTGCATACATAGCTCATTTTAGATCCTCTTTAAAAGCTTTGCAAACAATCCTAGAAAGTATCCAAATCATAGAACATTTCTTTATGGCGCTGAAAATAGGATCTTGAATTGGTCCCCTTTGTCCCAAAAATTTCAAACCCCCCCTTATCAATTGGTCATAATCCACCTTTCTCCTGATGGATTTGACCTAATCCCTTTTATCAAACTTGTCCCTTGTCCCTCAATCCTTTTTTTTTCAAGTCAAGATTCTTATTCAACCTCATAAGGTTATGCTCTTAGGTTTGTCTCCTTTCCAAAGATTTATTGTCAAAGTCCAAAAAAACAAAAACATAGTTGCGTAAATCGTGTATTTCATTTTGCATAAGCTCCTTGCATTTCAAAATTTGCATTTCCAAAAATCCAAAAAAAAATCTTGCATTTGCATATAGTAGTCATGCCGGTTTTCACAAGATCTCAAGCATCCAAAAGGCAACAATATCCTTATCTACCTATGTTTACATCACAACCAGAATCACAACTAAGTTTTGATCCAAGACAAGGTATTGCATATCAGAATCAAACTGACCTAATCAACATGCAACCATTGGAAGGTGCATCAAACATTTCATGACCCAAGACATGTCACATTTCCTCAAGGACCTATCACCACATAGATGATCCCTGGTACAGCCCCAAGAAATTATCTATGCAACATGGGATATCCTTCAAATAATTCCCCAAATTTTGGAACTATTCAATGGGGACCCCCACCAACCTTTGAATCAATTTTTGTACCTATGCCACCTGTCCAAGGTAGTGTTCCCCCTACACCTGAGAAGGAATACCAACAAACTTGTCAATTCAATGAAGTCCAACCCAATTATCTACAACGACAACCTATCCAAAACATATATTTTGGATCTTATCAACCTCCTACACCACCACAAGATAATCAAGATCCTGGAAATGCCTCAAGCCCCTCTTCAGATTCTAGAGACTCACACAAAAAAATTGTTTCCTTCAAAGATTTACCTAAAGAGGATATTGCCGAAGCTGTTAAAAACAAGAAAGTTCGACAGACATTAACGTATCTCATGACTCAAGATCTGAGACAACATATCAAAGAAATACGAAGGACAAATCCTCAATTATTCTTGGAATATAAAAATCCCCCACAATATACTTTGGAATAGAACAAAGCCTTAGTGGTTTGGGATAGAGAAAAATGAGAACAACCCTTCAATGACTCAACTATGGTGGCAACACAAAAAGACAACAAAATGATTTAACTGTTGATATTCCTCAAAAGGAACAATATATACCATTGGATAATCCTTTATTTGAAGAGATACTACCCCTCCTTCAGAGATGTTGGATGCTACAAAAGTCCCCAAAAAACATCCTCAAAGGACACGGGGGATTGATTTTAAGAATCGCTTGACCAAAGAACCAAAAAAGGCATTCACATTTCCTTGGGGAATGCCAGATGTACCCCCTTTTGCAGAAACACAACCAAGTGGTCCTCCTTTGGTAACACATGCACCATTCCTAGGAAGTACTTCCAATGCAACAACATCCAAAGGACCATTCAATGAACCACCAAGGGTACCCACATTTAATGCATCTCATGTGACTACTACAACTATGCCAAGTCAGTTGCAAGATCAAAAGAAGAAGAGCATCATTGATATCACCCCAATTCTGCCTAAGGTGAATCAACAAACACATGTCACACAACAAGTGCAACAAGCCCAAGCGGCTCAACAAGTACCACCTATGGATATAGAACAACCAGTGTAGCAACAATTTGTAACACAAGTTAACATGATGTCTCAAGCAAAACCATCAAAATGCAAGACTACAAGTCTTGGCGGTTTACTTGCACCACTCGGATTTCAACAAGATCATAACATGCAACAATAGACAATGCAGATGGGTCAAGAATCTCATCCTATCACACAACATGTGCAAGGTCCAAAGTTGAAACAAGTTCACCCACAACAACAACAATATATCCAACAATATGTACAACAATAACAACATGCTCTACGATAACAATATGTACAACAACAACAACATGCTCTGCAAAAACAGTATGCTCAACAACAATGACAAAAACATGTTAAAAAATAGAAACAACAACAACATTTTCAACAATAATACATTCCACAATGACAATAATATGTTTCACAAAAACAAAATGTGTCGCAACAACAACAGCATATGGTGCAATCTCAAAAACAACAGTATGCACCAAGGTATCAACAACAAGTTTGTCAACCATACTATGTGACACAAGGTCAACAATATAATATTCCACAAATAAATCAAAAACATGTGGAAGATCCCCAAAAACATGCCAGACAACAAATGGTGCCACTCCACGAGATCTCGTCTGAATCGTCAGAATCAGAGGCCTCAGAATATACTCAATGCTTGATCGCTTCTAAGCAGAGATATCATTCTGATATGCGTGAAAAAGGTGTGAAGTCTTCATAGAATGATGACATGATTCAACAAATCCAAGATTTTCATAAACAACTGAATGATCTACAATTCAAGGACAAAAAGACACTTTATACGGAAGAAAACCGATGTCCTAATCTATTTGATTCAAGCATTTACATGCTTCCTTTTCCAAATAATTTTGAAGTACCCAAATTTGAAAAGTACAAAGGAAAAGGTAATCTAATTGATCACATTAGGGAGTTTTATACTCCTTGCATTGAGGTTCACAATGATGACACATAACTCATGCAACTCTTTCCTCGAAGCCTCGGAGGTCAAGCAATGGAATGGTACTCTAAGTTACCTAGCAATATCAGGTCCTGGAAAGAATTGGCAGACAAATTCATCTCTCACTTTGTGTTTAACATATCAAATGAGATCATGATGACTGATTTGTGTACAACTAAACAAAAAGTTGGAGAATCATTTATGACTTTCCTGTTGCAATGGAGGAATTTGGTTAGTCAATGTCCTTTTGATGTGCCAAAAGAACAACAAATACAATTATTCATTCAAAATCTGGCAGTAGAAATGATGAATGAGCTCAAACTGAAATGCCCAAGAACCATCCAAAAGCCCATGAACAAAGGAATTGACATTGAAGATGCTCTTATTGAGAAAGGAGTCCTAAAAATCAACAAGGACAATCAGAATGCAAGCACTTCAAGTGACAAGCCAAAATTTTGGTCTCAAAATAAAAATGTCATGAATGATGGCATTGTTGACGCATGAACAGTCAACATGACACAACCCAAAGTGAGTCTCAAAGGACCTACTGTTGCAAACACACAAACAATGACTCAAGCACCAGCTCCAATGCAACCTCAACCACAAATGAATAATAACGCACAACAAAATCAGCAATGTTGATCGCCGAGAAACAAATATGAACCACAAAGAAAGTTCATGCCATTGGGTTAACCACTTCATTAGGTGTTTCAACTATTATTGAAAAACAATTATATTCAATTACCTGAGATCTGCAATGAACCCATGGTTAAACCCACTTGGTGGGATGACAACAAATATTGTGATTATCATCAGACAAAAGGACACAAAACCAATTCCCGCTATCAATTAAAACATAAATTCCAAGATCTCATTGATCAAGGTGTGATTGAAGTTGAACCCACAGCGGGATCTTCCAATACTGACCATACCATTTTCAAATATCCTTTGGTTGATCATGAGAAGGGAAATGCCTCTAGATCGAATTCAAATTCCAAGAACAATGCCAATTATACTCAGACCAGCCATGATTATACCATCAATTGCTTCTTTGAGTCTGATACACATGTGTCCACTTTGACCTTCTGAGACAATAACCCTCAATGCGCAGTTACCACCTGGCATACCAAGATTATTGTGTCTGGCACACCATCTAAACCCAAGGTACCTTCATATTAAAATCTTGTCGACCAGCTTTGTAAGACCCCTGCCTTGATATCCATCCTTGATCTACTACGCACATCCCCCACCACAAGGAAGTCTTTGACAAAGCTTTGAAAGAATCCACTGTTCTGACCGACATTGACACTGACTAGTTTCAGGCCATGATGGGACACTTCTCTCATCCCAGCATGTCACATTTTCAAAAGATGATGTTCAACATGACCGACTTGGCCATAGTGATCCCCTTCATCTTGAGGTCTTTGTCCATAATACCAAAATCCAGTGAGTCATGATAGATGGTGGAGTAGGACTTAACATATGTACCTTAAAGGTTGTCCTTGATCTTGGCTACAATGAGAGTGATATTGAACCCTCCAGCAGAATCACAATAAAGGCATATGATGATGTTGAACATCCTTCCAAAGGAGTCATCATACTGCCCATCAGAATTGGTCCAGTTACTGAAAACACATTGCTGCAAGTCTTGGATCTAGACTTTCCCTACAACATGATCTTAGGACGCCCATGGATCCATACCATGAAGGCAGTTCCCTCCACATACCATCAATGTCTAAAATGTTTTCATAATAGAGCTGAGATCACTGTTCTAGGTGATCCTAACCCTTTCCAATTTTTTTCTAATTTGAAAGAAGGGCCTGCACAACAGGTGCCTACAAACAGCGAAGTTGCTGCATCCAATTCTTCCAAATATGTTGATGCAGCCACCCTTGAAAAGATGGTCAAAGGAAAGATGAAGATTGAAGATAAAGGTTGTGGAGGGTATACCATGGCGCAAGCCTTTCACATTGGGAAGCTTCCTCTCTCCCCAAAGTCCTATGACAAACCCAAATTATTACAACAAAAACCACCAAGACCACCATGAAAGTTATGCCCTTGCCTACATTCACTAGGTGGGGAGGTTTTCATGAGGAACATGTATATGACAATGCATCTAGCTAGATCTTCAAAGACAAACAAAAACATGAATAAGAGCCCACTGAGATACCTGTTGAAAGATATGGGCCCATGTTCACACTCATGCAAAAAAAAGGCTATGATGGCCATAGTGGTCTTGGAGTAGACAAGAAAGGGATTTTTGAACCTATTTCTACAAAACGTCATCCTCCTCATTTTTGCATTGGATTTAAACCATTGTGAATTGGCTCTTCGAATGCCAAAATGACCTCATGTAAAAACGTGGATGTTTTGAATGATGACAAGGAATCTGAGGTTCCCCGTTCTAAAACTACTGATTCCAATGAGTGGGAATGGACATCCTATTCCTCTAGTTCTTATGAGCTTGACTGTGTCTTCCCTAAATCCAATGACCCACCAATCGAAGACAAACATGTTAACACAATACCTCCTCCAATAACCTATCCTGATCCCTGGGCTAGAATTTTCTGGTATCCCAGTCCTGAACCATCAGTGCATGAAGTTTCTCACTCTAAAGACATTGATGTTTACATCTTTTCCTTTACCTCTGGCCTTGAAAACATTTTCACTATTGACGATGACATTCCCCTAGTTTACCCTGAACTTATTGATTGGGACGAACAAGGATCAGCGAGCTTAGATTGCTTGGAAAATGATGAAGCAATAGTGGAATTCTTTGAGCTCTGAGAGGGCATGCCATCTAGAGACCAAAAAGTAGGGTTCTCTATTGACCTTGTCTCTACAACATATTTTGGGGATTCAACTCCATCTTCTATTCGCAAAAATAAAAATGATAAAATTTAAAAAGAAAAAAAAAGTCCTCTGGTGAAAACTGAAAGGCGCCAGTTGACCATGTAAAAGTAGAAACAACAAACATATCCGATGGTGAAAACCTCTTTGAGGCGTCCAAGGATGGAAGATTTGACATACCACCTCTAAAGGAGAAGTTGGCATTGCTCATTGAAGTGACCGAGGAAATCAACTTGGGAATGCCAATCAATCCAAAAATTATACACTTTGCAGCATCGCTATCACCAGAAGAGAAAGACGAGTTTGTTAGATTCTTTCTTGAGAGCCAGATTAATTTTGCCTGGTCCTATGCTAACATGCCTTTCCTGGATCCTAAATTAGTTCTTCACCACCTCCCTTTGAAGCCAGGTGTGAAACTGATCAAACAGAAGCTAAGGAAAATGCATCCCCAAATAGCTCTACTGGTAAAAGCAAAATTGAAGAAGTTACTAGATGCTGACTTTATCAAACCTACAGATTACATAGATTGGATTTCCAATAAAGTACCTATCAGAAATCATGCTGGGGGCATGTGGATATGTACTGATTTCCATGATCTCAATAAGGCATTCCCTAAAGATGATTTTCCTTTGCCCAACATCGACATCATTGTCGACATGACTGCAAGATACAAGATGTTGTCACTGATGGATGGTTTCTCTGGTTACAACCAAATTTGGATCGCTCCTAAAGATCAACCCAAGACAACTTCCACATGTCCTTGGGGAACTTGTTGTTGGAATTTTATGCCCTTCAGCCTCAAGAATGCCAGAGCAACATATCAGCGGGCAATGACCACAATCTTCCATGACTTCATGCACATCTTGATGGAAGATTATGTTGATGACCTACTCTGCAAATCTACAACTAGGAAAGATCATTTAAGTGTTCTGGCCAAAATATTTGAGAGAATGGAAGGATACAAGCTTCGCTTAAATCCAAAAAATTGCATTTTTGGAGTTGTTTCTGGCAAACTCCTAGGGTATATCATCTCTCAACGAGGTATTGAAGTGGAAACTGCAAAGGTGCAAGCTATTTTAGAAATTCCTCTGCCCAATACTCTAAACAAGCTGAGAAGTCTACAAGGGAAACTATAGTCTATCCACCGGTTCATTGTACAACTCACATATAAATGCCAGTCCTTTCAAAATATGCTGCTTAAAGTTGTGACTTTTCACTGGAATGAAAAATGTGAGCACTCTTTCCAACAATTGAAATATTATCTATTGCATCCACCACTCTTGATGCCTCCCATTCTAGGAAAGCCATTCATCTTGTATATTTCTGCTACAAAATGGCATTGGGTGCTCTTCTTGAACAACATGATGAACAAGGAAGAGAAAGAGCTATCTATTATATAAGAATAACATTGGTTGGATATGAACTAAATTATTCACTCATTGAACGAGCTTGTCTTGCTATGGTTTTTACAACACATAATTTAAGACATTACATGCTACATCATAAAACCATGCTCATGTCCCAGATTGATCCATTGAAGTATCTCTTAGGCAAAGCGGATCTCATAGGTCGCCTAGCCAAATGGGTCATGCTCTTGAGTGAGTTTTACATAGAGTATGTAGACCGGAAAGAAATAAAAGACTAGGTGATAGCATATCAGCTTGCAGATGCACCAGTTCCAGATGATCATTTGTTGCTTTCAGAATTTCTAGATGATTCCATTTTCACATTCACTGACTCTAATGAATGGAAACTCTATTTTGATAGCTCACATACTAGACATGGATCAGGGGTAGGCATCATGTTTGCCACCCCACAAGGTGATGTCATACCAAAATCTTACAGAATTGCATTTGCATGCATCAATAACATTGTCGAATATGAAGCCCTTGTCACTAGACTCAAACTTTCTATTCAATGGAAAATCCAACATCTCAAAGTGTATGGTGATTCCCAATTAGTCATCCGAAAAGTAACTGATGACTATGAAACCAAAGATAAAAATTTGGTACCTTACAAACAGTTGGTCGACTTTCTCAAGGAGCAATTTGTCACAACCAATTTCTGACAAATTCCTCGGGTACTTAATAAACAGGCATATGTTATGGAAACTATTGCTTCTATGATTTACATGCTAAATAATGAAGAGAGATGTGAATTTCTCATCGAGCTACTGTTGTTTCCTACATTTAATATTCCACAATCTGAGCTCGTGTGTCATATTGTTGGTCCCGATTCCCCTTGGTACCAAAATTTTTATGATTACCTACACGCCCAGATTTTACCCTCTTCCCTATCCCAAATCAAACGTCAAGCTCTTATCTATCAAGCCTCCCGTTATGTCATCGTCGATGATACCCTCTATAGGAGAGCCTATGACCAAACCCTCCTCAGTTGCCTAAATTTGCGAGAGGCTGAAATTGTTTTACATGAGGTCCACAAAGGTATTTGTGGAGGATATTTAAATGGTTTAAGTCTTGCTAAGAATCTGGTAAGAGCTGGATATTATTGCCCCACCATGGAGCAAGATGCACATAAATTTTCTAAGAAATGTTACAAATTCTAGATCCATGGCAATTTGATTCATGCTCCAGCGTAGGATCTACAGCCAGTGGTTTCTCCATGGCCCTTTTCTCAATGGGAATTTGATCTTGTAGGGAAGATTACACCCCTATCTTTTGATGGCCACAAGTATATCATAATGACCATAGAGTATTTTACAAAATGAGTGGAAGCTATCCCTATGAAATATATCATCGGCAAGCAAATTTCCAAATTCATTTTGAATTATATCATTTGCCGCTATGGACTTCCTCTGGCTATCATGACCGATCATGGTAACCCGTTCCAAAACAAAGATGTTACAAAGCTTTGTGAGAAATTCAAAATCCATCATGGATTTTCTAGTATTTACTATCCACAAGGCAACGGTCAAGCAGAGGCATCTAATAAAATAATCATCAAGATCCTTCAAAAGACTGTCAATGATGCTGGCCGAGATTGGCACCTGTAACTAAATCCAGCTCTTTGGGCCTAAAAAACTAGTATTCGCACCCCAACTAGTACTACCCCATACTCTCTTGTATATGACGTTGAGGCCATATTACCTCTCGAGGTTGAAATTCCATCACTAAGAGTATCTTTGCAAGGCATTGTTGATGACAAACAGTACAAAATTTCTAGGTTGCATGAGCTCGAAATGCTAGATGAGCAGAGTCAAAATGCCTTGGTCCACTTGCAAGCCTATCAAAACCATCTCAAACAAAGCTACAAAAATAAATTTTGAGCTCACCATTTTGAGATTAGAGACTTGGTCCTAAAAAATGAATTACAAAACCCAACCACACAGAGAAAAGGCTGGGAAATTTGAACCTAATTGGGAAGGCCCCTATATAGTCACAACAACATATGGGTTTGGATTATATCAGCTTGCAACACCGGAGGGAGAACCATTGACATAATCACTGAACAACATGCACCTCAGTAAGTATATTACATGATCCTAAAAAAGTACAAAAAATTACAAAAAAATTTGAAAAAAATACAAAAACATTACCAATTTTTTTGAAAATTGCAAAAAAAGAGAAAAAAGAAAAAAAAGAGAAAAAATGGTTGCCTTGATGAAAACTTTGTAAACAGATATCTTGGCACGCAAAATTAGAAATCAAGAGAAAAATCTCGTCCACAAGTGAAAACCTGGCAAACAGGCGCCACGCGTAGTAAGTTGTTACTCCAATGTCTATCATGATTCCACCTGGTAATCTGATGTCCTTTCCTGATCACATCTTTCACTTTGAATCGACCCTAGTGCCCCTTTATGGCCTGTAACTAGTTGATCTCCTTTGTCTTACCCTTGGTATATCCAGTCTGTCTGTCTCTTTGGCCTCTGTACATAGTCTCTCTTTTGTCTGGGGGCAGATTCCTGGCACTAAGTGTCTTTGAATTTGAATTTGGACTGGGGGCAAGACCTTGAATGTGGTTTATCCATAAGATTCCTCAACTTTCAGATTGGAGATAAGAAATTGTAAATATCTTAATGACCTGAAAAAAATACTAAAAATTCAAATAGAGGCTCAAAATCCAAAAAAAAATCAAATAATGTCCTGAAATTTTTTCTAAAAAATCAAATACGATCTTGAAAAAAGATCCTAAAAATCAAATACGATGCTGAAAAAATCATAAAAAGTCTTGAAAAAAGATCATCACAAAAAAAATCCAAATATCTCAAAAATCCAAGAAAATTGCAAAAAACTCTTCAAAAATCTACAATAAATTTGTACATACTTGTCTTTCTTTTGCGTAACGATCATCATGTTTGTAGACATCAGTGGCAGATTCACCAATTCTGTGCTTAATGAAATCATGCTCTCACAAATGTGATCTGATTCATTGTGACTTGACATTCAATCTGGTTGGACCTGTTCAATCTTCCTATCAATCAACCAATCAATATGTCCAATTTATCAATCAATTATCCAATCAGTCAATTTCCAAACTAATCTATCAATCTAAGAACATTTAATGCAAGTAACAAAAGATCAGAATGGTTGTTGGCTCACATTGTTTCAGTGAATTTTTTTATTATATTTTTTTGATTTTATTTTCTGATCATGTTCCTATGCTACTCGATGATATTATTTGAACTTATGAGAGTAGCCAGGATGGTTCATGACCAATCTTTTTTACTTTATTTTCTGCCTGCAGCGTAATTTTTAGTGGTGAATTCTGGGCAATATATTTTGTGGAATTGGCAAATTGCGCACGTTATACGTTGGCCCAAATTGCCCAATCTTGACACGGTACCAATTAAATATTCATTGAAATAACCAATAAGATTTTCCGTTTGACGAGGTTGACCAATATATTCGCCTTTAACCAATGTGACATGGTTATTTTTGTTAGGAATAAGGTGTCTCAACCTTGGATAATTCCTATTCTTATTATTTGTTTTGTAAAATGTATTTCTTGCAAATAATGTAATTAACTGTGAGTGTACATGTCTAGTTGGCATGTTGATGTGTCACTCCACTTGATGTGTTGACATCTTGAATTGTGTGTAAGGAGATCATGGCTGAAATGGTTATGACAGATTCCTATGACACGTAAGAGCTATTTCTAGAAGATTCAATGATGGGTGAAGACATGCAATGACATGTGGCAACTGATAAAGTTGAGTACTGTACACTCAGAGAATGGTAAAACCCTAATACGGCTATCTTTGAAAGTTTCCCTAAAAAGGAAAGCGCATGATATAAGCATTTTTTAGGGTTGTAGACTGATATAGAAAAAGAGTGTATTGTTGGTATGATCTGGTGCTACTGGATTTGTCTTTGAGTGTCGATTATCTCCTGAAATAAATTGCATTGCAAGTGTGTTGTAACCGTTGTGTTGAAGATAATACATTGTGCAGGTTTTGGAGTGCTGGGGTTTTTTACCGAAAGGTTTTCCCTAAGGTAAATCATTGTGTCATTCTCTATTTTTTGTATGCATGGTATATGGCTGCAATATCATTGTTAAAGTAGTTAACAAATCTGAAATTGTAAGGATTTAAAAGAATTTGCACAATACTTTCCTTTAGA
>MU225316.1:47648-67637 GCA_018584345.1 Thuja plicata
CATTTTGAGCTCCTGATTGTGCTCCATGGGTCTCAAAAACTTCATTAGTGATACAGGGATTCTAGGCTCATCTCCAATAAGTAACCTTCTGAGCCTAGCTGTGAAACACCTATCAAATGTGATGAAGTTAGCCTCCTTGTTGTCCCACGACATATCAACATTCCATAACTGTACTGACATATCTGCATCATCTCTGATTCTCTATAGGCTCATCTCTTCTTCAAAATAATCTTCCCCTTTAAACAAGAACATGTGCATGAGTAAATAATACCAAGTGAAAGGCTTGGTGAGCTGTGACTTTTGAATACATTTCAAACCTTCATGAATAAAATCGGCCAAATATGGGGCAAAATAAAAAATAATGGCAAGGTGACAATGCAGGATTTGGACCATCATAAACATGAGATGGATTGGCATCTCATTCCCCTCATCTTCCCCAAAGATTTGGCACAAGGCCCTGTAAAATCCTCTGGCCTTGGGAGTGAACAAATCAACCTTAAAAGGTTCTTTTGTGTTAGGACCTACTAATACTAGGTCTCCCACTTTTGCAAAAAACTCTTTTAGTGGGCCTCCCCTGAGATAGCTCCTTTGAGCTTGGTATCTTTCCCTGAATTCATTAAAATACGTTTTATCCATAGGGGTGTTTGGTTCATTTAAACTGAACACTTCTTTTATCTCTTCAGTAGTTATGCTAATCATGACGTGCCCTTTACTGTCTAGCACTACCCTAGCTATTTCATCATACTTCTCCGCTATTTGCATGAGTAAATCCACATCCATAAACACCTCGGGTACTACCAATTTACCCACATCAAACTGCCAGACATTAATGTTTGGAGAAAAAGAGTTCCTCTGGCCAAAAACAATTTTGAAAAGGGCCAATCCGTTTATGCCCATATTGGCATCCCGCACCCATCTCCCATAGTCATACAATACCTCTATAATTCTGACCCATGGGTCTTTAGGGATTTCTTCCTTCAATTTAGTGTAATCATTAGTTGATCTAGTCAAATGTTGGAGTAAATCATCACATACATTTCTCTCCTGATAATCCACCCTTCCCTTGCATTCTCTCCTAGGAGGCATTATGTGATGTAGGGTTTGAAATTTTACCATAGATTATATCTCTAATACCTGTCTATATTTACTGCAATAATCCCTAATACATTTGCAAATTTTTTAAGAAATTTAATCACAGAAACAGAAGAACACCCGTTCAGCAGATGATATGATAGCTTTGACAACACTTCACTTCAAAAATGCTCCACTTCAAAACTCATCAATGATGCACAATAATTTTTAATGGTGAATTAAAAACCAACATTTCATGCATTCAATTCATTTCCAGGCAACACACGTTCGCCATTACTTTTATTGAGTTCAAACTTGCTGTTAGATTTTTCCATTTTAAAACATAGTCGTTGATCTTACTACCTTTCTTTCTCATCCAACGGTTCTGAGAAATTATTTCATAACGTTCATCTACCATGACATGTGTGTCTATCACATTCCCTCAAAGGATAACTAGCAAGAAATTTCATCTTAAGGATTTGTGCCCATCATTCGATCTTCCTTAACTTACCCGCAAGATATATTTCTTTGTGTTGCAGATGGGCCCCTGCATCTAGGACACGCATCACCATGGCACAATTCCCTTAAGATTAACCATCGAGAAACTTTGCTTTGAGGCTTTACGCTAGCCATTAGATCTTCAAGATCTATTCTACTTTTACTTCTTTCAATAATCTGCGGCTTTAAACCTAGCAGAGACATGTGTCATAATGGCGCAATGTCTTGAAGCTTAAAAGTTGATCAACTTTCTTTCAAAGAAAATCGCCCACTGTTGGATCATCCTTAACTTACCTGGTCTTTAACTAACCACCTTTTGATTAAGTGCGGTCTGCAACTTGCATAATGGGACACATGGCGGCATGTCATGTTCCCTCATTGATTAAGTACCCTTCATCTTGCATTCAAGGCAATACACCCACCGTTAGATCAGATCCAAGATGTCATGCTTTAACTAGTGCTTGAATTTTCAACTTTAACCCACTGATTTCCATGAGTCATTTTGTCATGTTGCCTTGATGGTTATTATCCTTGCATCTTATCCTTAAGGCTTTATGCCTGTCATTGGATTTAATCTAAGATGTTGCCTTTTAATTAAATATTACGTTAAGCTTGGCCCCACCTGGACAGGTGGAAGCTCCGCGCAATGCCTTGAACCTTAAAGCATAATCAAATTTCTTTTAAGGCTTTACGTGCACCAATAGATTCAATCTGATCAAATTAAGCTTGCCTGGTTCCAAATTTACGCAAACAGTTCATCTAACCCTATCTCAACTTTGGTACATCTAAATTAGAGGCCTTTGGAACCCTTCTGAAGTTACGGTGACAGTCTTCTTAACATCTCCACTATCATATAATGTTACGAAGTCCCGCACAAAGCCTTTCGTAACCTTTGAACTATTTAATCTTGTAACTGATTAACCTTTCCAAAGTTACGCCAATTCGCCAAATGCTTCGTCGCAACTTTGTAACCGCAAACACTAACGGCCAACAAACGCTCGTGAAGGTTCGTAACCACTTGATTATTTGATTCATTACTATCGTAGGTTCAGAAGTTAATGAAGAAAGTGACAAATATTAATCTGACCGTTGACACATGTCACAGTCCATTCCTCGGCGCTTTCCACGTGGCATGCAAATTTATTATTTGTCATACTCATTACTCATTCCTGAATCCTAATTTCCTAATACTAAGCATTTACTTAATTGATAATTCCTTAATTCCTTTAAGCAAAAGCATTTACTTAATTTAATAATTCCTAAATTACTAATAGTAATTTCCTAAAAGAAAATATTAATATAATTATTAATAATATGACATATACATTATTAGTATTACATTCAATTTTAAACAAATTGCAAGTGCAATTGCGATCTTGAGCTCTTTACAAAATTACACAGGCACAAAAAATTACAAAATATCTTTGTATTAACTTCCTTCAAAATATGAAATTTATACATCAATGATCAAGATTCAATGATCATAGTACCAGAGACTTCTAATTTCTATCAAAAAATTACAAAATATCATTGTATTAACTTCCTTGAAATTTATACATTAAATTCAATGATCATAGTACGAAAGACTTCTATCAGAAAATTACAAGAGATTAAGCTTAGAAATAGTTATAAGAGTGACAGCTGGTAGCCTAGATTCTTCAGAATCAGTCTTGGTTTGCACCAAAGGTGTATCCACAGCAGGTGAACTGCAAAGATAAGATACCCTGTTTGAATTAACTGACCTCCCTCTATTGGCTCTTCATCTAATACCAAAAGTAGAATTGTCTCAACTACTTCCATCATCCATGTCAATGTGACAAGGCTTGAATCTCTCCAATGTTTTCCCACACCACAATTTCCCTCTTTGATGGCCAAGTTATCTCTCTAACTGTATCCAATTCTTCAAGGCATTTGTTCCACTTGGCATCTGTTATGGCTCGAGATTCAGTAACAAACTTATTCATGTCAATCTCCTGCTTGTACAATTCATCCAAAACTTCAAAAAAAGTTGAAATGTCAACATCACAAACAAAATAAGAAGTCACCTTGCTAGCATCTAAAATTTGGTTGAAAGAATCAACCCACTCCTGCCAGTCCTTCAACTGTCCCTGTGTGTCCACAATAGCAAGGATATATCCTTCAGACTCTTCAGCAAAAATTTTTAGCTTTGCCTGAATCTTTTTAAACTTGCCATTGAAAAATGCATACAAATCCTTTACTAATACCACCATTTCCTTAACATCAATTATTTTGTCAGGTAACTCTATTTTTTCCTCATTAGTAAAATTAACCTCTCAAATAATTGCAAGTGTGGGCCCCAAGTATTAAATAATGGGTTTAGTACAGACAAGGCATTAGAGCATTGATATTCTTCCCCCTACAAAGAAATGAATGTGCTACGAATGATTTGAGAATTCCCTTTTAAAACATTTACTCTTCAACGTCTCCTTTTCAGTAATTCCAGTATCAGCAAGTTGATCAAAGTCCATTATTATGTTCTTTGTTACAAGTCTTGGAGCTAAGCCCCCCTCATACTCAGTTTGGAGCCAAGCATCACAGACCTCTGAAACTACCCTGGACTAATTTTTTAGACTATTTATTTACACTTTTAGCTCCTTCAGAGTCGTATCCAAGACAAAATTCTTCTTCAGTTCCTCTTCAAACTTTTTCCTAGTTGACGCATAATCTCTAAATGTCCTTGCTAGCCTGTTCTCTAAGTCCTCAACCACTGCCTTATTCATGGAGGATGCATGATGTAGGAGATTTTCTATCTCTGATCCTGTAGTCTCTTGCAACCTCCATATTAATTGGCTACCCTATGTTGTGTATTGGATGTCAACCAATATGGGCTTATTAGATTCTGGGGCTACACACCATACTGCTAGTGTTTTACTCTCCATATTGAATCTAGAACCCCTCTGTAGTCCATCAGGGCCAAAAGCTTCATAAGCTACAACATTATCTTGCCTCTTGATTTGGTCAATTAATAATGAGGACTCCAAGTCCCATCCAGGGATCAACAATATGCCACTTCTCTTGAAAATATCTCTTGCCTCCTCCACAGTTAATGTTTTACTGTTGGGATCATAGGCCTGCAATTTTTCAATCATTTCAATGGTCTTTTCCTTTGATTCCCCTGGTTTCAAAGACAATGTTAATTCATTATGCTTAACTCTAAAGAGAAAACTTTCAAACTCATCAAACTTGATGAATTCATCATCATCTATAAACTGTTTAGCTTGGATGAACCTATCATCCAATCTAGCTGCAGCCAATTCTAACTCATCTAGGGCCTTTTCTTACTCTTCTGCCTATGATGTCAAAAAAAAATTTCTTAAGTCAGCAAAGTATTTCCAATTACCTGGCAAGATTTGTAGTGCCTTTTTCCTTGCCTTTTGTGGTACATTCATCAACTTTTGTTTCTTTGATGGGCCCTGCTCAGATGTGGATGGCTCAACTTGTTTTGTTTCTACCATAAACACCACATCAGGTTCAACTTCCTCGGGGTTTATTCTATCCTCCTCCTTCTCCTCAGGGATGTTTAGAAATTTAGACATAATATTTTCATAATTCTCTATACACATGTCAATTTTCGGCATGTATTTGAGATCAGGAAAGAAACCGTGGAAGGTAGGGTCTGCATGTTTCAATTCTTCCTCTACCCTTATAATATTGTGCCATTTAAGGGTTCTCTCCTCACAGATATCTACACTGAGTATATTTCTAATAACATCCTCATCTGCCATAGGCTGATTTTGATCCAAATTGTGATTCTTCATTTCTCTCAATGCTACTCTAATCAAGTCTTCAGGGTCATACATCCTTGCTTTAGCACGGGGCAATCTGAATTGTCTCAGGAATTCATGGATTTGGTCCACAACATCTTTACCTATAGATAAATCCCATATTTGGAACCTCCTTACCAGAAAGGTCCCCTTATGTCTTTTAGGGCCTAAGTGTTCTCTATCCATCATAATAAGTTGCCACATGAATTATACTATTGCCAATCTTTTTGGGACATATTTTGGCAGTAAGTGTGGAGGTTGAGGGCAAGCATACACTCTTATAACAGAAAAATTATTTAAAAAAAACATATCACCCCAATTGTGGTTAATTTCATTGTCAATTTTAAATGCTAGGGGTCTAAGCAATTTTCTAACTAGTAAAGGAAATCTATTCCTCACAATACCTAACATGTTCATTATTGGATCCACAAAATCACTATAAAAATTAATGTAATTAGAGAAATGGTAACTTCTATCCCATAACCTGGTCCAGAGCTAAAGCAGAACAGTTCCTCCTGCATTCTCTGTCTTATTGATGAACTCTGGGTTGATGTAGCCAATATTACAATAGAGGATCAGGTGCATCAACATGGAGTAGTGATTGAACTTGAAGCTTTTCAAATCAGTCTTTGTCATCATCAACTCAGTGTGCATTACATTGATTATGCGCCCCACATAATCAAACTCCTTGTTGGTGTACAAGTCCTGAACATCTATAGCCATGACGTAAATGTCAGGAGTCACTGTCAAACCTCCATCTATTCTAATAACTTTCATTAGACCATAGATGGTATTCTGTAAATAGGGAAAAAAATCTCAATATCAAATGAATCTGCAACCTTCTTTGGAAACAACCCTGCCTCTTTAATTTGTCTAGGAATATGCTTCCTCATAACCTTTCCAGTGTAGTAACTTTTCTGTCTATGAAATAGGGCCTCCTCTTCTGTTAGGTCAATATCCACACTCATAGCTCCCTCAAGGTTGAAAGATTGAATAAAATTTGCTCTGTCTAACATGTAGAGTATAGACTTGTCCTGCCTGTGGAAATCTTGTGTCACTAGATTGTATGCTTCAATTAGTGCTTTCATGAGGTCTATATCCAAAAATACCTCAGGTACTATCAAATTTCCCAAGTTCCTGCCCTCTCAATCTATTGTTATAGAAATACATGAAGAGCTCATACCCAGTTGTGTTTGGGCAGACAACATCCCTGTAGAACGTATAAGGGTCCCTCCATTCATAAGCGTTAGCTGATTGCAAATTTGAGGATCCAGGCAACACTTTCATCCATTCTTCAGCATATATGTTTGGCCTCTTTGTTCTTGAAGGAAAACTCTTTTCTGGTTCTACAACAACATCATGAGATCCTTGTTCTGTCATTCTTTATGTATACTAAACTCTAAGTAGTAAGCTCCTTTTCTGCACTTAAAGGTTTCAACTCTCATTTTCTCTTTGACTCTGAAAATTAAGGATGCTCTGTGAAGTGTGAAATGTATTTAATAACTAATAAGCAACTCACAAGTTCACAACCAGCCACTAGGCCACCTACTCTATTAAAATTTAAATTCTCATCAAGTGTACATGCATGAAATTAGTAATTACCTTTTCTAGAAAAGTGTCACTATCAACTGTCACTTCTAGCATAGATTTGGGGGCGATTCAAGAGCTAATAATTGGCGTGTTTCTGAAGTTACGCTAACGGTACATCTAATGGTTAACCCTAGGTCACAAACAGCCAAGAAACCCTAATGGAGCTAAACAAACATTCCATTCTTTGGCACTTTCCACGTAGCATGCAACTCTCACTTCTCAACACCTTACGAAATTATGCATGAAGTTAGTCGGGACTTTGGAACCCCTAACCATCATAAAAATTAAACCATTTAGAAGTTAAGAAACAACCACCCGTAACTTTGTAACCCCTCACCATCATAAAAACTTAACCATTTAGAAGTTATGAAACAGCCAGGCTTAACTTCAAAACCCATCACCATCGTGATTTAGTACACACACATGAAATTAGTAATTACCTTTTTCAGAAAAGTGTCACTGTCAACTCAGAATTATCACTTCTAGCATAGATTTGGCTGAAGTTACGCTAACTATACATCTAACCCTAGGTTCTTATGCCAACTTACTCTCACTTTTCAACAACTTACGAAGTTACGCACGAAGTTAGTCAGGATTTCAGAACCCTTAACCATCATAAAAATTTAACCATTTAGAAGTTACAAAATAGCCAGGCGTAACTTCGGAGCCCATCACCATCAAAAATAACTTAACTGTTGAGAATTTACGAAACAGCCAGATGTAACTTTGGAACCCATCACCATCAAAAATAACTTAACCGTTGAGAAGTTACGAAACAGCCAGACGTAACTTCAGAACCCATCACCATCATAATAAATTAACCATTGAGAAGTTACGAAATAGCAAGAGGTAACTTTGAAACCCATCACCATCATAATAAATTAACTGTTGAGAAGTTACAAAATAGCCAGGCATAACTCCAGAGCTTGGAGTGGGTTCCAAATTTCAATGTGCCATGTGGGATTTTCATTTAGATTTCAGAAGCATCAGATTTCTCATTCAGTCAGTGAAGTGAATCATGGATTCATGATTTAGCATTCTGAATCAGTTAATACATTTAGGTATTTATAATTTTATACAAAATCACAGTTCACAGTCACACTCACAGATACTTCAAAGTTCAATTTACACATTTTTCAATTTATAAAACTATTGTTCAATTTCATGAATCATGATTCACGTAAAAATAAAAATAGTAACCTGTAACACTATTTGAAAAAGAGTCTTATAGTTCTAGTTCTCATATGTATACACTTACAGTATTACTATTAAATTCAAAACCTGGTATTAGGAATTTAGGTATACATAATACTAGTAACTGAACCACTGATTGAGATTCACTGAGTAGTGAGTGACTGAAGTTCTAAATGGTTGTGGTTTTCCCAGAAGGAGAAGTGAAAAGCTTCCAACCGTTTCCAAAATTTAAAACCAAAATGAAAAGTACATTCAAATTTCGTATTTACAAATTACAACTACAAGTCTACAAGTAAAATTTTTTTTCCTAAGATCCATTGAAATTTTGAACTTTCAGAGGAAATAATTACAAAATCCTAGTTCGACAGTCGACTCCTACATATCCTAATACTAATAGACTACTAATAATTTGTTAATATGTTATAGTATAAAGCATAAACTATAATATAATAATACTATCCACAAAGAAAAAAAGACCAGTTGATACACAGACCAGCAAATAAACGGATCATCTCCTCCTGGAACCCCTCTTGGTCGAAGCCATGATCGTCAAAAATAGCACGCATCTCTTCCTTGTCATGTTCTACTTCGAGTTCGAACATGTAGCTTTGGTATCCGGTGTAACTGGTAGCATGATCCCATGCTACAGACATAAGATGATTGAGGAAATCTTATTGAATCTCCTCCTCCATATCCAAATTTGGTTGGATAACAGGTTCTGGGTTATCATTTGATGATCCCTCAGCTACTGGAAGACCCATTTTGAATTTCTGTCTTCCAAGATTCCAAATTTAGAAATTTAGAAAGCGCATTGTGTTCTGTAATTTCACTACCGAGGAGTATATAAAGAAAATAATCACCAACTTTCCATGCACAATAAATTTTGAAGGAATGTTTCACGTAAGGTGGCTTGCCACAAAAAAGGAAATTAATTAATATCAATAAACAAAAATTGTAGACATTTGTATCTGCCTTTGTACCCTGCGTAACTTGGCTCCGAAGTCAAAAAGACAAATAATGAATGGTGTTGAATCACAACTCATTTCCCATAAAATTATCCTTTTTAATGTCTAATCAAAATGTTGGCCTAGATTATGTAACTACTCAAGTTACGCAAACTACTAGTGTGTGCTTGGAACCACCATATCCTAGCCGCGATTATAAATTTTAAACTGACAACTTGGTAGTCGCATTAAATTGTGAAGGAATGTTTCGCGTAAGGTGACTTGACACCGAAAAGAAAAATAATGAATGTTTACGAATCACAGCCCATATCTCATACAAATTATCATTTTTAATGTCTAATCAAAATCTTGGTGTCAATAAGTCTCATTAATAATTAATTGCAATTTGCAGTTTGAAGTTCAATATTTAAATGCTAAACCTTTAACTCTTTAATCTGTGGTCACCTTGATGTTAGTCAAACCCACGTCACCACAGGGACACGCATCACCACAAGGACATGCGTCATTCAGACTTAATGACTTGCTTGATAGATTTTGATCATCTTGAGACTAAGTCATTAAGTGGGTCGTCCGATCAAAGAGAATCTGCATGCCTTTTACCTTGAACAAGGCCGTTGCGTATCTTCATAACCTTTAGCCATTGATCCTCCTTTTAACATGTCGAAGCTACGCAAGCTGTCCTCACAAAATGGTCATCACAATCAGTAAATGACATGTAGCACCCAACTTGACACGTAGTCCCATCGCTATGTTTTGAATATTTGCCAATATATTTTTTATACTATAAATGTTGTTTTTTATTCGCCAATATATATTTTTTATAATATAAATATTGTTTTTTATTCACCAATATATATTTTTGTATACTATAAATATTGTTTTCTATTCGCCCATATATATTTTTTATACTATAAATACTATTTTTTATTCGCCAATATATATTTTTAATACTATAAATACTATTTTTTATTCTCCAATATATATTTTTTATACTATGCATACTATTTTTTATTTGCCCATATATATTTTTTATACTATAAATACTATTTTTTATTTGCCAATATATATTTTTTCATACTATACATACTATTTTTTATTCACCATTATATATTTTTATACTATAAATACTATTTTTTATTCACCAACTGAGATTATTTTTATTCTTGGCAAAAAAAAAAATCGCCAATAAAATTAATAATTTCCTCTGTAGTTTTCTAAATTTTGCCAGTTTTTAACACCTTTTTTGAAAGGGGGGTTTCTTAAAGATTACCCTGTCTTCCTGTTTGATGAGCTCATGAAATTCTGGGGCATGTATGCTATATGCTTCGGGATGGAGAAGAGCATCCTCTGTCTGCATCATGTTTGTTTACACAACAGGATGAATTTCTCGCTCTGGCTTTTGTGCCATGATGCGCTGCATCTGGTTTTGCAATATCAAAATAAGCTCTTATGGCATAATTGCACTTTTGAAAGCCAAAATCTTTCTATCTTACTAACATTTTCTTCGTCTAATTTCCACTTTCTGCTAACACTTCTTCAGTTAGTCCTCACAGTCGTCTTGGTCTAGTACTCTAGTATATCAAAAACATGTACATCCTACATACATGCATTCATAAAAAGGAAAAACACCAAAAACATGTGCATTTTGCATTCATCCATAAATGAGCAAAAAACTCCAAAAATACATTTGCATTTTGCATTCATACATTTCAAAAGGTAAAATAGACAAAAACAATGCTTGCATTCATAACATATATATATTAAGTAACAAAGGATATACATTACAATATCTAAGCATCATCATATAACAGGAAATTAAAATCATGTATGTAAGAATCCATCATGTGCATCATCATAAAGTAGTTGCATATCATATATCTATCTCAAAAAAGTATCAGAGTACAAAAATCAAGGTGTTTTTACACACTGAGGCCCGCAGGCTCATAATCTATAACATGTCTATCAAAATTGTCCCTCTGCTAGAGAGAACCTCCTGTCAACCCCTACTCTCTCAGTCCTCCTGATCCCTATCCTCTCTAGAAGATGAGGATCCCCCTGTCTGATTCCCTCTTTGTCTTGATCTAGGTGCCCCCATCGGTCCCAGCACTCCCCCGCTGCTCTGTGTCCTACGGGAATGTGATCTATTGGACGATGCCCTGTAGGTGCCCACTGCTCTCATGAAACATCTCTCCTTTACATTTCCTTCCAATACTGTGACTCTTCTCAAGCATCTCCTAACATCTTTGCAACCCTGTGCGCTAGAATATCTGATGGCACTGATAAACTATCGTGACTCCTCCTCGGCTCTTTGTGCCCTAGACATAGTTGTATCTCGAGAGGTGAGAAACATATCCCTCTCTACTGTCAATATTTCTACTTGTGTTGCAAGTGATCCTTGCTCTACATCCCATGCAACTCTATCTGTGTCTCTCTCAAGTGCCAGTCGGTCTATCTGGCTTTTAAGCTCTGCAATGCGTTGTCTCTGCTTCCTATAATCCTCAAACTGGTCATCAAGCACCTGTATGTCATCGTCATGTGGTGGATCATCCCTGTCCTCATCCATCTACATCGGCATATCACCGAGATCCCTGTCAGCATCATCCCCATCCTCGTCGCTCTCCTCATCCTCCTCGTCGCTCACCTCATTCTCCTCATCATCCTCCTCATCCTCCTCATCCTCATCCTCCTCCTCCATGATCTCATCCGTGCCTATCTGTACTCTCAGTACTGACACCTCTGGATCCGTCAGAGGAACAAGCCTATGCTCAGCAAACCATCGATCATACTCATCTATAGTCCCTACATGTGCGATATTTGCACCTACTCCCCACTATCTGGGTCGTACCTTCTTAAACTCTACGTATGCCACCTAAGGTTAGAGTGTTGCACCCCATGCCCTAACCTCAGCCCTTAATCAAGTGAACAATGTTGTACCTATCGGTACTCCCTACCTCTCTCCAAACTATCTATGTACTCTCTCTGGCAGATGAATCTCGATGACCATGTACCCCATGATAGTCCTCCCAATGAGGTACCTCTCGTGTCGGTAGTAGGGTAGGTGATCACTGTCATCATCACATCTAGGGCAATCTCTATATGGTCACCATGTGAAATCTTTGAGAAGGTCTATCTCGTGCCTGAAATACAATGTGTATCCTAGTGGCCCCTATGCAAGCACTCCCTGATAACAGTATATGTACGACATGTCTGGCTGTACGATCCTCTGAGAAATGGGCTAAAAGATAGCTTTGTGTTCATATGCCCAAACCTACAGTAGTGTGATCCCACTACTGATAGATAATCCTCCCATGTACACTAATTGATGGAGCTAGTAGTATGTCATAGCCGACATACATAGACCCCATGCAAATATTGTTCCCTCCATGATCATGCGCTCTAGAACTCTCCCCTAGCTGTAAGGGAAGCTATGACCTCATCTGTCAGGCACTAGTAGACATGCAATCACCCCATATATCACTGCAATCAACCTGTCATGGTGTCTCGCAACTGTCTCCCATCCGATTTCATAATCCTGGATATCAAGGTCCTCATCCTTGTTGTCAAACAATATGTACAGTGCTGACCTCGCTGTCACAGGTTCGTACTCTGCTAACTCACCATGGATGGAAATCCTAAGGATGCACCACACAACCTCCAAGGTCAGTGTCGCCTCACGTATCAGTAAGTGGAATGGGCTCGCCTTTGAATGCCACCGCTCTGCAAGCGTTGTAATCAAGCCTTGATTTTCCATAATATTAGGCATATATGTAATATAGTACAATCCTAGTGAGGCTAGGATCTTCCTCTCATGACTTCTTAGTAGCTGCCAGATGTCCAGACATGTTGGTCTACTCTCTCATGTCTGTAGAATTGCGAGCTCCTCCTGCGATCACCGTGCAACTTTGGTCAACTTTATGTACTTGTTATTACTTTTTGACCATCCTAGGACTTGTTTTGACAAACTTTGACCTAATTTTGACCTTTTCCTAGGGTCATGACCTGTTTAGGAAGGTTTGGGATGGTTTAGGACCTCCCAAACCCTGTTTCAGTACATTTGAAGACCCTTTTACCAACTGTGCAGTTTGGCTTACCAACTGCACAGCTTGGCTGACCAACTGTGCAGGTAGCGCAGGTGGTCATCACATCTGTGCCTTCTGCATAGGTGGGCATGTGACCTGCATAGTTGGTCATGTGAGTTGTGCAGGTGGCATGTGTGGACCCCCTACAGACCCCATTTGACCCTTTTTTGACCCCCAAATTGCCTAGAAATGTGTGCAAACCTAGAAATCATTGAGGGGCTCAGATGTACTCACCTCAGGTCCCACATCAGCTGGCCATCGATAGCTTCACACTCGTTCTCCATGCTAATTCTCCGCTAACACTCGATCCATCCTCCTTGCTCCAAAGCTCAATTTTGTCCAAATGTGAGAGTGAAAATGACCTCCAAATCCCTCTCCAAGCCCTTTTATAGCCTCTTGGTTGCCTAGATGGACATGCAACCCTTGCATTTTGTATTGGTCATTATTCTTTTTGCACTATGCGCCTCATATCTTTTGTGTTTTAGCTCCAATTTTTTATTCGTTCGATGTTGTGGATATGTCTTGTCATTGTCGACAAATCGACCTATCATTTGCATTTTTTGGTCGATATCTCAAGGGGGCACCTATGTATCCCATTATCACTAGGGCATCTTTTAAAGTGATTTTCTTAAATATTCTTTGACACAACACTCATAATTGCACTGTATCAAAGAGGGGCGAAATATAGACACCTAAAAATGGTTCAAGCCTACTAGTCTGTGTTTTAACATTTTTAGCATTACAGTTGAAAAAAAAATTTGTGCCCTAAGTATTCCTCTATGTTGCGCATATGATATTTATTATATGACAACATTGTGTCTTTCGTCGATGATTCAATATTGCAAAATTATTCAATTATTTACTAATATTTCTACTCTCTTTATCAAATCGATCAATTTCCCAATCGGTTTTGATCAACCCTAAACCAATCCTATTTGATCCTAAACCATTCCAAATCATCCTTAATCAATTCAAACCTATTCTATTCCATTCCTAATCATTTTCAAAATTGTTTGGACTCATTCTAACCATTCTGGAGCATTGTCCAAGATCATCAATGCCTAATTAACCCAATTTCCAAATCGATCAAAACCCTATTCCAAATTTGATCAATCTTGTCATCATTCTAGGAGTATTGTCCAAGATCATTGATGCTTCGTATCCCTTTAATCAACTATTTGATAACATTGTCAAAGTTCATCGATGTTATCGTTATCAATCTATCCTTATCAATTCAATAGTGTTGACAAAGATCATCAATGCTATTTTTGATCATTATTATTTCGGAAACATTGTCCATGTTCATCGATGTTTCCTCATTCCTATTTCAATCCTATGGCGTCATCAAATTTCATTGGCGCTATTTAATCATTTCCAAACATCATTATTTGGGTGCATTGTCAAAGCTCATCGATGCCTCGTGATTTCCTAAACTATTCCAAAATCCTCAGAATTGATCCTAATCCTTATTAATATCATCAAAATCATTTCAATTCAACATTAATACCTTCAATTTGATCGATGACTCACTAATCTATCCTCTTGGGATGAATAACCTATGGTTTATCCCTATGTCCTAATTGAATAAACAAATTGACTTTATTTATTCCCTTTTTCATAAGTCTTCACAATTAATTAATTTTTAATTAATTAATTGCCTAATTCCAATTTATGGGATTTTTTAATTTCATAAATACTAATTTAGATTTGTGAGGAATGTTGATTTATTAATTGATTAAATCCTCCTAATATCACCTAATTGTCATATCCCTTAATTGAGGGTTCACATCCCTATTAAGGTGCTTCTTCAATATCTTCAATATCTCCTTCATTCATTTTCCCCCATATCATGCTTCCAAATATCCTACCTACCTTTCCCTTCATTATGCATTGATTCTATGCAATCTTCACCTAATTTCCTCTCTTTTTCTATAAATTGAGATGTTTACCCTTTGATGTCCTACAAATGGAGTGCAATGCATCTCCTCAAGTACTACCTTCCTCAACCCTTCTCAATTGGGAATGTACATCCTATTCTAGTATCTCATAATACCGTCATCCTCAAAAGTGTATCCATCAAAACAATGATCTGATGGATAAATGTGCAAGGCTGATTTGACCATCTCATAGCGAAGATCACCTCAAAGGTTCTGCAACACGTGATCCCTCAACCCTATCCTAGAAGAAGAGATAGCAGCAAAGTGCCTTCTCCTACTAAGAGCATCTGCCACTCTACTATCCTTGCCCTTAATGTACTCGATGCCAAATTCATACTCACTCAGAAACTCAGACCAACGTCTATGTCTTGCATTGAGATTAGGCAGTGTGAAGATATACCTAAGTCCCATGTGATTTGTCTTCAACTCAAATGACTTACCCAAAAGGTAATGTCTCCACATTACTAATGCGTGTACAATTTCTGCCAATTCCAATTCATGAGGTGCATAGTTAACGTCATACTATTTCAACTTTCGTGACTCATAAGCCACTACTCTACCTTCCTGCATAAGTACACCTCCAAGACCTTCCCCTGAAGCATCTGTAATCACTATGAATTTCCCATTCGGGTTAGGTATAATCAAAATAGGAGCGGATGTGAGTTTATATTTCAACAACTAGAAAGCTTGCTCACATGTATCTTTCCACTCATATCTTTTCCCTTTCCTCTGAATGGATGTAATAGGTGTTGCAATCTTGGAGAATCCCTCCAAAAACTTCCTATAATAACCTACGAGTCTCATGAAGCTTCTAACTTCACTCACATTCTGTGGAGCTGGCCACTCAAGAATGACTTTAATCTTTGCAGGGTCTGCTGCAATTCCATCTGCTAAGATGATGTGACCCAAGTAATGTATCTCCTTCTGATAGAAGGAACTCTTTGCTAGCTTACCATAAAGCTTCTTATCTCTCAGGCACTATAAAACTATTCACAAATATTCCTCATGCTCCTCCATATTCTTTGATTAGATTAAAATATCACCAATGAATATCTCTACGAACTTATCCAGACAATCTTTGAACACACTGTTCATCAAGTTCATAAATTCTGCTGGTGCAGTTGTCAATCCAAAAGGTAAGAAAAAAAATTCATAATGTCCATACCTTGTCCTGAAAGTTGTTTTGGATATATCTTCTTCTTTGATTTGGAGTTGATGATATCCAGATCGTAAATCAATCTTAGAGAACACAGTTTCTCCCTTCATTTGATCAAATAGTTCATCTATTTGTGGAAGACGATATATGTTCTTGATAGTTACGTTGTTAAGCATTTTGTAATCTATGCATAATCGTAAGGTACCATCTTTCTTCTTTACGAATATAACTGGAGCTCCCCATGGTGACACACTAGGGCGGATGAACCCTTTATCCAAGAGTTCCATCAACTGCACCTTTAGCTCATACATTTCAGTGGTGGTCATAGGATATGGAGCCTTGGATTGAGGCTCGGCTCCAAGCATTATATCAATAGAGAAGTCAAATTCCCTCTTAGGAGGTAACTCAGGTAATTCTTCTGGAAATACATCCTATAATTCCTGCAAGATAGGGTGGTCTTCCACGCTAGGAGTGTCAAGATCTTTGACGTAATCCACATACATCATGCACCCCTTCCTCTTTTCCTTCTTCAATTGCATGGCAAAAATATGTCTAAGCCCAAAGGGCCTCTTGTCACCCAAAAGTACTGCAGGTTTACTTGAATCATCAAGACATTCAACTCACTTGTTCTTACCGTTTACTAACACCTTATGTTTAGTTAACCAATTGATGCCCAAAATGACATCATAAGAACCCAATGGGGCCACATAAATATTTACTTGCATTTGAAAGTTTGAAAGTTCTATCTCACTGCAAGCCAAACATTGCTCAACCCTACACTCTACCCTATTTCCATATTCTACCATCCATGGTTCAAACAAATATCCAGGTCTAACTGATAAACAAGAAACAAATCTAGGATCTATGAAACATTCTGTAGCTCATGTATCAATCAAAATAGAAACATTTTGGCCAAAAATCTTACCAACCAACTGAATCGGAGTAGCCTAAAACTCGGCTTGCCTACAATCAACAGCTGCATGAATCTGATGCTGAGTCTGGGGACCTTTCCCATCTCTGTGAACCATACAATGAGGACATGTACTGTCATAATGATCACCTCCATAATTAAAGCAACCATCCACTGGTCCTTTCTTACCCTTGGGTCTGCTCCTCCTATTGTCATTTCTGTTATTCCCATTTCTACCATTACCTCGGTTCTAATACTGAGCACCATTATTGTTGTTGGTGTTCCTGCCTACATTTCCTTGACCTTTACCTCTCATCTTCTCAACCTGACGACATCCAAAATCCTTAGGTCAGTTATCCTAAAATGTCATCTTAAATCCATGATAGGCATTAGTCCTCTTATTACCCCTTACTGTAGACACTTGCTGCATTTTATGTTCTTGTCTCAATGCCTTCCTGAAAGCAAATTCCATAGTCTCAGGCTCATGCATGTCAACCTCAGATCCTATCTATGGATGTAGTCCAAGAATAAATTTGTGGGTTCTAACCTGCTCATCCTGTTGGTACTGAGGTACATACTTAACCAAGTGGCAGAATCTCTCATGATACTGAGTCAGTCAATACTCCCTGAATTAGGTTCTGGAAGTCAACTACTTTTTGATCATTATATAATTGTGGTAACCATCTCTTATGGAATAGTACTAGAAAATCCTCCCAAGAGATCTCACCAGGCTGCATCCTCTTCTTTTCCATTTCATTGCTTTACCAAGTATCAGCTTCACCAATCGACTGAAAAGTACCCCACATAGATCTAGATTCGCCAGAAAGATTGCGAACATGAAAGTACTTTTCCATGGATAGAATCCATGATTCAACCCCATCACTAATGGTCTTACCATTGAAGGTAGGAGGTACGACCTTCTTGAGGTCCCTGCTCAGTTCATTTGCTAGTCTTTCCCTATTTTTTGGCACTGTTTCAACCCTAAGATCAACATTATGTTTCAACTTCTCTTCACTCCTCTTATCCTCCTCTTCTTTCCTCTAAGCTTCCAATCTCAGGTATTCCTCCTACTTACGCTGAGCTTCAAACCTACAATCTTCCTCTTATTTCCGTTGTGCTTCTACCCTCATATCTTTTTCCCTATTCCTTCTTTCCTCGTCATTCTGCCTACCTCTCAAATCCTGCTCCAGATGATCCATACGATCACCCTACTACTGCAAGAGAGCCAAAATCTTATCCAACCTCTGATTAGATTCACCATTTAAATCATTACTAGAACTGGTTTTTTTACTGTTCCAGGTATCCATGGTGTCAGATTAACTCCTACACCAAGCATAGGTATGAAACTTAGCAACAGTAGACCATGGTCCTAGTGTTTAAACACAACTCTGATACCACATGTAAAGACCAAAAATAACAACCAAAGCCACATAAGCATAAAAATCCAAATCCTCTCTTCTGTCAATTCAATAGTCATAGACGGTCAATCGCTATGGGCTAGTCAACAGGAAAACTCAAGATATAGAAATTAAATACACATAATCTCTAACTTACATATAATCATTTCGATCATAAATCCAAAAGAAAGTACATAAAAGAATAATTGACCATACTGTCGATCATACAACATATCCATTATCAATGAAATTACAAATAGTCAATATTTTAGGATACCGACTAACTCGTCATGCACCTTACATCATAAATAGTTTATAAATACAAAACATCATGTACAAGACCATAAGATCATATAAATCAATATCATGAATGTCATCAGACAACTGTCCATCCGCAAGCAACAGTCTCCTAAGTCATCAGACACCTATCCATATGCAAATCTCAAGACGAGAGTGTGGTTCAGGGGCTTAATAGAGTGGTTAGCTCCCCCAGGGCTCATCCTGAAATGAAGAGTGCACCGACCCTGCCCGAGAAGTCTAGCTACTCGACACTGATGGATCAGAAGGAATCTAGTGCAAGTTGTGAACTATCTACTTTCCTCATAAGTCTAAGTAGAACTAACATAGATATGGTAGAGGGAAAGAACAACAACCAACATATTCATGAAAACATATGCAAAATATAGCTTTGGCCAAAGCAATCAGTTACTAGACTTCTACTAGAAGGTAAAACAAATTCATATTTACCCTCCTCTAGTTATTCCATATTCAACACCCTTTCCTTAATAATCAAAGAATAATATCAATAAAAAAGGATAAAATACTATAGGAATATGTTACAGAAGCACAATAAAGTTTGCAATTTCCATACAACTCTTTGAATACATTCACAAAAGTAAATTTAAAATTAAAAAAAACATAACTATGTTGGAGACCAGTTTCCAAAAAAATTCCATTTTTCATATTTTCTTGGGCGTTATTCCCTTTCCCAAGTTGTCTAATGTGCATAGCTTATCCCCATGATTTTTTAAACCATTTTCCAACTGCTAAAAGACCAACCCAAAGTAACGATACTGGCAGAGAAAAATTTTAGTAGAAACTATTTGTACCTACTCATATGTGGAGGGATTTGAAAATCTCACTTTTATTAGTTAATGTTAACAGTTATGACATTAACTTATAAAATAATAAAATTCTTCTAAAATTATCAAGTCACTGCAAGTTAAATCTCTTGATTTAGATGCAATTCAAACCTTCTCATATGCTTGTTCAACATTAAAAAAAAAATTCTAAAGGCATACATTTATCGGCATAAGGAACTACAAAACCAAAGTCGCTTAGAAATCACATGCACCGAAGATAGTTTTCGCAGAAACTTAAGTAAAATAATTTGGATATATATATATA
>MU225316.1:67687-108539 GCA_018584345.1 Thuja plicata
TATATATATATATATATTGGTATAGATCAACGATGTTGGAAAAGATTAAGTTTACTAAAAACACCCAAATTCGCAAATCCTTTCTACGGTTCTAAAAATCGTTGGTGTATGACAATGAACAAGGTTTCAAAACAAAAATAAAATAATATACATATTTCATTTCCAACTCAGCCAATAAATGTTCCTTCATACGATTAGCGATGACTAAAAAAACAAGAGCCATTCCTACCATTTAATTTGCTGGAGACAAATTAGGTTTCAAACTCAGACTTACGATAGTTAGACTTAGAAAACCATAACATCTTAATACTTTATTTTGTTCTTAAATTTGCAAAGATTGGAATATCTTACGATATCCTTGCTAAAATATTTATAAAAAAAAAGATGAACTACAACCATGGATATTGCAAAGAAAATAAACTGGAAGATTATTTTATGTTGGTTCGCAATGCTAAAAGACTGAAGAGTGTTCTGATTTGATAACAGAGAAGGTCATAAAATCCTAAAAGGTTAAAATCCTAAAAGGTTAAAAACTCAAGGCTCTAGGGTTTACCAGAGCAACAAGGTGTGATCCACTGGTTTCCCTGATCTTTCCCTTTACGTATTCTTTGTTTGCCCTTTCATCTCATGTTTCTTGTTGTGGAAAGATTTATCTGTAAAGGCTATATTCGCATAAACCTTCTACACTTTATGTGTGATTCTCTACACAAAAACCAAAACCAAACAAACAGTAAACAATAAACCCTATTTTTCTGAATATGGAGGGTAAAGATAGAGAAGGCAGGATAGAATCTAAGGACCCCCAGACAACGGAACATGTTTCCAAGCATATCACGCCAGGTGATCAATCAGAGATAGAGGAATCTCAACCAACTGAACAGGTTCCCAAGCATATTACACCAGGGGATCAGCCAGAGATAAAGGTATTACAACCAATCACAGACACACCACACATCCCTCAATCAGAGGAATAGGTATTCAAGCATATCACACCAGGTGATCAATTAGAGATAAAGATATCACAACCAGTCATAGATACATTGCACATTTCTCAACCAACTGAACAAGTCTTCAGGCATATCACACCAGGTGATCAATCAAAGATAAAGATACCATAGCCAGTCATAAGCACATTGCACATCTCTCAATTAGCTGAACAGGTACTCAGGCATATCACACCGGGTGATCAATCAGAGATAAAAGAATCACAATCAGTTATAGACACATTGCACAGTTTGGGGCCTGATAGTAACTCGATTCTAGCCCAAGGAAATAACCTCCCGCAAAACTCTGCCCTAGGGATGAATCAACAAGGGGGATTTCTCATACTCCCGAGAATTTTCTCCTCTGATAGATTTGGGAACTCAATCAACTCTGGAACAACAACAAGCAATCTGCCACAGGGTTTGTTGGGCTTCCCCCAACTCAACGCATTGCCCACAGGAGGAAACTATGTCTATGTGAACGCAAAACAATACAAAGGCATAATCAGAAGAAGGAATTATAGAAAGACTAAATATGCTAAGAAGGGAAAGTTGACAATTATTTTGCCAAGATTGGTAATAAAAAAATATATCGCTGAGGTCACCGAGGTCCTACAAATGAGACAAAGGAAATAGATCGAAAATGACAAGAGTACAGTACAGGAACCTCACTTGATAAAGGTAACAGAAGGTGAGAGGTCAAACACTACAGTCCCACAAAATTGCCAAAGTCTTGGTGCCCAAACATGTACATCAACGACCTAGTACTCGTGAAAGAAAGGTTGCTGGCAGTAGAAGAGAAGAGTCATATGGAAGACATGAAAGTGAGAGAGATCAGCGAAAGTAATTGGAAGTTAATGAAAGAGGTCAATACTCTTAGAGAGCAAGTTCAAAAACTACAATTCAACCTGGAAAAAGGGGAATACGAGCTGACTTTATTGAGGAAAGAATTAAGGGAGACAAAAACATCAACATGAGACATGGGAGGGGGAAATGGTAGAGGTAGAGATGACAATCCACAAATAAAAGAAATGCAATCTTCCATGGCCGCAATGAAACAAGGGAATCAGATAACAGAAAAAATAGAAGAAGTCAAGTCATGGACCGACATAGTAAGGGAGGTTGCAAATACGCCCAACGAAGTCATTGAAAAGAAAATAAGGAGTCAGATTAGGGAAGAAAAAGAGATAAGCGAGAGGGCAGCAAACCTCATCATCAAAGGGTTGAGAGACTATGAAGAAGAAAAAACCACAAGAGAACTAATAAAGGACTTCCTTAGAGACCAACTAGAGTGGAATGGAGCAGTTATACAAACACAAAGAATCAGAAAGTGGACAAAGGGCTGCAAGGATAGACACGTAAGGGTGATGTTGAAGAATATAGAAGACAAAAACAATATCATGAGAAATAGGAGGTTTCTCAAAGGAACACATATCTAGTTTGATGATGACCTTACCATAGCCTAACAAGAAGATAGGAGGAAAGAATGGGAAAAAGTTAAAACAACAAGAGAAAGTGGAAAATGGGCGTGGCTGCAAAATAGGAAGGCCCATGTTAATGCAAAATAACACATGATAAATAGGAACTCGGGCCCACCTAGAAATTCTTAACTGTGGTTAGTTGGAACTGTAGAGGCTACCCGTGGAGGAGAGGACCTGGGTTAGGGCCCATAGTAGAAGGCAAAGACATTATCCTACTCATAGAGACACATGAACATGACGACTGCAAGGTTCCAGAGTTTGAGGGTTACAAGAAAATATCAGTGTGGAATGAAAGGACAAAAATAGGTAAAGGACATGAAGGTATTACCATCTTGATTAAAGAAACATGGGGCAGATTTGTCAACATGGAGAAAGAAGATGCAAATAACCAATATATCTGGATAAAAATAACAGAAAATCAGGTTTTTATTCAAATGGCAGCATGCTACTTTGCCCCTAAAGGATCAAAAATTTATAAAAAGAGGCACCTAGACCATGAAGATTTGTTTTCCTCGCTCAATAAGGACATTTCTAAGTTCAGCACCTTAGGGGAAATTCTGCTCATAGGGGATTTTAATGCCAGGATAGAAAATAATCAGACTCTCAATCTTGAAAGAGGGTACAAGGAAAATAGTGATTTGATATGGTTAGAGGAAGAGGGGGCCCAGCTTTGGGAGAGGTCATCATAGGACGACAAAGGCAAGGTCAATCATTTCGGGGCAGAATTGTTGGGTATCTGCTGCCTCCACAACATGGTCATCTGCAATGGGGTGAAGAAATGGCCCAATTAAGGAAACATCACTTGCAAAACATACAACGGGCAAAGTGTAGTGGATTATGTCATCTGCTCTCAAAGCTACACCTCAAAGATATTGGATCTTGAGATAGGGGAATGTCCAATCGGTCTAAACTCATATCATAATCTGATTTCACTCAAGCTGGCAACCCACATAAAAGAGCAGGGAAATGCTCAACATATACACAAGGAAAGAAAAGGTCCTTTAACTGGAAAGATCCTAATGACACATGAAAATTAGGAAGTTTTCAGAAACTCTCTTAGTAGGATATCTAACAAACAGCAAAAGAACTCAAATGTTGCCAAACAACATCATGTGGACAAAGATAATCTCGTTCCTATCATCAACAAGGCACTCGAGGATTGTAAAAGATCTAAACCCAAAAGAGGCAATAAGAATACATTCTCGGCTAACCCGTGGTTTGATGATGAATGTAAGAGGGAAAAAAGCAATATGAGAGGACAAAAGGATAATGAAAAAAATGAGTATAATAAGTTGCTAAGACAAAAGAAGGAACAATATGGGATCTTGAGAAGACTTGTGTTGATTAATCTTGAGAAAATTAGCCCTAAGAAGTTTTGGAATGAACTTAGAAATAAAAAGAAGCAAATAGAGAATAACATAACTGGTACTCAATGGCTGGAATATGCCAAAGCACTTTATGAACAGAAGCTAGGGGAACATGACACACCGATAACTAAACACACAGGGGAGTTGTTCAACGGTGAGGATATCACTCAAGGCATAATGAGGTTAGCAGTAGGTAAAGCACAGGATATTGATGGGATCCAAGCTGAATACTTGAAATGGGGTGTTGATTTGCTTACACCCCATATCAACAGTATCTTTAGCAGTACCAATGAGGAGGGTTTCCCTAAAAAATGGACGACTAGTGTGGTGGTTCTGATCTTCAAAAGAGGAGACACAAACAACCCCTCTAACTATCATACCATCATGATCAACCCCCTTCTCGGCAAGCTATTTGGAAGCATGGTAGAACGAAAAATCAGTAAATGGGCAGAAATAGAGGAGAAAAGAACAAAGGGACAAGCAGGTTTTAGACCGAAACACTCCACCATTGATCACGGAGCAACTCTTAGATACTTAGTTGAGAAAATATGGGACACTCTAGGGGATGAGGCTTTTTGTTTTTTCTTGGACTTCAAAAAAGCATTTGACACAGTACCCCGACACAAACTTTGGAAAAGAATGGAAGAGCTGGGAATCCCTATAGTGCTAAGGGTTGCAGTTCACAGACTATATGAATAGGTTAAGGCCAAAATCAGAATTGCAGATGGGTTATCAGAGTGCTTTGACAGCGACATAGGGGTCAAACAAGGGTGCTTTGGGCTTTACATTGACAATTTAGAAGCATGGTTAAATAGTGCTAGTGGTGAGGGGGTTCAGCTGGCTAGTTATGTGATAAAACTATTATTATATGTGAATGATCTCATCATTATAGCCAAGACGGCTAATGGTTTGAGAGAGCACTTGAAGGCATTGGAAAGATTTTGTCGAGAGATGGATATGAAATTTAACACCAGCAAAACCAAAGTCATGATCTTCTCATTAAAGAGAAACAAGGACCCCCCAGACACTTTTCTCTTTGAGGGAAAGCCTCTAGAGATTGTGAGCGAATACAAATACTTGGGAATAGACTTCCAGAACAAACTCAGTTGGGAAACATGCAGATCTAAAAGAATTCAGGGGGGCTGGAAGGCGTTGTATTCTTACAGAATAAGTGTAGAAATACAGAACTCTAGGATTGGAAGACAAAGAAAATGCTATTTGGGCTGCTTGTCACTCCTGTGGTTTTGTACGGGTGTGAAATTTGGGGTAACACCTTGTCGGATCAGAAATGGAAATAGGTAGAAAGAATACAGAAACACCTTATCATTAGCAGCCTTAAAATCAAAACCACAGTGCCTTATGAGATCCTATTGGCGAAAGTGGGTACCTTTCCCCTAGAAGTGGTTGCAATGGTTCGGCTGATATGCTACTTAAATAAAACCCAGAATATGGGAAGCCATCGTTGGCCTAGGCTAGTCACTAAAGAAAGGCTTGAAAGGAGGAAAAACACATGGATGAAGCAAAACAACAAATGGATGCAAAAATGGGACATCAACATCTGCAGCTGCCCGGATAGTACCAAAGAAATTAGGAAGATTGTTCGCAAAATATTTCATCACATCATGTGGACGAGGCACATGGGGAGGAAAAAATCATACTATGTTAAAGAATTTAACCCCAACACTTGCCACAAGGAAAAAACATATTTAGGAGCGGCTATTAAGGGGAAAGCCAAAATGCTAATAGCCTAGCTTAGAACTAGCTCTCACCGGCTGAGATGCGAGACGGGTAGATGGAAAGTTCCAAAAGAATGGGAAAATAGGACCTGCCTATTCTGTGACACGAGAGCCATTGAGACAAAATATCACTTCATCATGGAATGCCCGACATACAATGACATCATATCTGAGTACTCAGAGATGTTAGACATCACCAATATGAGCCACCTCTTTGAAGAAAATCAGTTGGACAAGACCGCAAACTTGATCATCAAAATCCATCAAAGAAGAGAAGAATTAGTCAAAGGGCTACAACTAGATTAGGTTGGTTGTCAGCAGGCAGGTCCCATAGGCTGCTTTGACCTCGTGGACTTTATTAAAATCCTTCAGTCATTCATCCATTTTATCCCAAAAATGTTTGTTTTCGACTTCTCTTATCCTCTTTATTTCCTTCATCTAGAATGATGGTGGTCTTCTGAAGACTCCAGACCTAGCCATAAATGCAGACGGTGGGATATTTTAATAGAATTTATTATCTATCAACCCTCACATTTAAACTCAACTTATTTGCGATTTGTGATAGATTATATATGAGAGAAAGGGGAATGTTCCTCCTTATTTGCGATAGCTTATATGTTAGAGAAAGAGGGATGTGACAAACGCATAATGAATTTCAAAATCAAAGACATAAAATCCAATCAAGATTCAAATACTTACCTCAATCGGTAAGAACAAATAAGAGGGTAAATGGATTCAAAGATGCCATGGTGAGCGCAGAACTCAAAACAAGTTTCCCAAATGATCGATGTAGAGATTGCGAGTTCTGAGATTGCAGAATTGTTTGTTTATAGGAGCAAGCACCTCCTCATCTACGGTCGACTACATGGATTCCAGAGGCATTCTTTCTATTAGTTTTAAGAGGAATGTCAATCACCAAAAGATGATCGCAAACATAGAAGAGTTGAACCTCCTAGAAGACTATGTTGGGTATTGGAAGGCCAATGGACATTTGTCCTGTTGTTTCCTTTGTCTCTTCAGCTGCTCGGTTATGAGCTATTACATAAGCTCTTCTCTTCATTATAATATGATTGATTGAGTTAATATTATTCTTCTGCTCTCAGTGTAGATGTAGGCATTTATGTTGAACCATGAAAAATATTGTGTACTGTGTATTGCATCTTTGTTCTTCTTTTCTGTTGTTCTTTTTTCTTTTACAATTGGTATCAGAGTGAGGTTGAATCGCTGTTGAGATTTCGGTGATTGAAATTTCAGAATTATGGATGATTTAAGAGAGCAGAAATTTTTTGGGAAGAACTACGAAATATGGAAGATACAAATGAAGTCTTTGTTAATCAAGCAAGATCCTTCTCTTGCACTTGAAGGAAAAACAAAGATACCAACCTCCATGAAAGACGAAGATTGGGAGCAGCTTGATGAAAAAGCTAAAGCCACAATCTTCCTGGCATTAGGTGATAATGTCTTGCATAATGTTGCAGAAAAAGCAATAGCAAAGGAGGTATGGGATAAGCTGACTTCGACATATGCACAGGCATCCGTTGTAGACAAAGTCTTCATCATAAAGAAGTTATACAAGCTTAAGATGAGGGAAGGCGAAGCCATGACAAATCATCTTAATGAATTTAATACTTTGATCAGCCAAGCAATTTCGGTTGGCATGCCCCAAGACAATGAAAACAAGGTTGTTATATTATTGTGTTCTCTTCCCAACAGCTGGGATAGACTTGTAACAGCGGTAAACACTTCAGCATCAAACAAGAAGCTGGTCTTCGATGAAGTTTCAGCTACTCTTCTCTCCAAAGATTTGAGGAGGAATAATGAGTCTTCATCCGGTGATGCTCTCACTATGGTGAGCATCGAGAATAGAGGAAGAAGCCAATATAGAGACAAAAATAATTACAACTGGCAGTCTCAATCTACTAGGAGATCGCAGTCTAGAGGAAGAGAAGGCGGTTGTTGGTTTTGTGGGAAGGTTGGTCATGTTAAGAAAGATTGTCGCAAATACAAGAAGGCACAAGAAAGGGTTTTGGATAGCGACGCAAATATTGTACATGACAAGGATGATGGTATTTTAGTACTTTCTGCAAGCGACACAAAATAAAACTCTTGGGTCATGGATCCCGGTGCTTCTTTTCATGCCACTTCTTGCACGAATTCACTCACAAATTACCAAGAAGGTAAATTTGGAAAAGTTTATTTGGGTGATAATAATTTTTGTGAAATTATTGGCAAAGGTGATGTTGTTTTGCCATTGGAAGGAGGCCAATGGCTTCTCAAAGATGTTCGTCTTATTCCAAAGTTAAAAATAAATCTGATTTATGTCAGTCAATTGCATACAAGGCTGCCATACATTTTTCTTTGCAGATTCATGGAAGGTAGCCAAAGGTTCCATGGTGATTGCCAATGGCAATAGAGTTGGTAGTTTGTATCCTTTAGAGCGTCCTAGTGAGGTGGGAGTTGTTATGACAGTCATAGGCAGCGATGTAGCTCTTTGGCATCAAAGGTTAGGTCATATGAGCAAGAAAGGCCTTGAAGTGATGCTCAACCATGATGAATTACTGAGTCTAAAATCTGCAGATTTGGAATTCTGCGAACATTGTCTTTGTGGAAAACAAAAATGGGTCAGCTTCTTGAAGAATGAACATGACAAGAAGACAACACCGCTGGAGCTAGTACACTCGGATGTCTTCAGACCTACGGAGGTAACTTCTTATGGAGGTGCAAAATATTTTGTTACTTTTCTTGATGACTATACTCGAAAAGTGTGTATTTACATGATGTCTCGTAAATTTGAAGTGTTTTCAAAATTTAAAATTTTCAAAGCACTTGTTGAAAATCAAAGTGGTCATAAAATAAAATGTTTAAAGACGGATAATGGGGGTGAATTCTGTTCTTTGGAGTTTGATAATTTTTGTGCAGATTATGGTATTCGTAGAATCAAGGTTGTCCCATATACTCCACAAGAAAATGGGGCAGCGGAAAGGCTTAATCGTACTATTCTTGAGAAATCTCGGTGTATGCTTTCCAATGCTGGTTTAAGCAAAGAATTCTGGGTGGAAGCTTGCAACACAGTAGTTTATTTAATAAATCGCAGTCCTTCTTCTCAGTTGGATTTTGGCATTCCGGAAGAAGAATGGTTCGAAAAGAGGATCTCTTATGCACATATCTAGGTATTTGGCTATGAAGCTTTTTGTACATGTCCTGAAAGAAAAGAGGACAAAGTTGGATTTCAGATCACAAAAATACATCTTTGTGGGCTATGGCGAAGATCAATTTGGTTTTCGATTGTGGGATCCAGTTGAAAAGAAAATAGTGAGGAGTCGTGATGTGATTTTTCAAGAAACAATGTTTCCAGCTTTGTCAATGGAAACACATATAAAAGATTACATTCCATTATCAGACATTGTCAACAACGGCGTTGATTTGCCTCACATCCCCTCCCAAGGATATAACATAGCACATCCTCACCACACGTCACCCACCTCTATTTTAGCCCCAATTCCTTCGCAATCACAACCCTCTAATTCTGAGTTTTCTTCTTTTCACACCCAATCTGCAGGCAATGACAATGTTTTATCTCCAATTAATGATAATTATGAATCAAATTGGTCTCCTGCAGAACAAACATCTAATAACAATGCTTCATATGGCAGCGCGGATTATGAAGCTGCAGGGCAAAGCACAACACCCGTGGCTCCACCTTAGCATTTGGAATATGATTGGGTAGACCCCATGCTAAATCGTGCAAGGTCTGCTCCATATCTGCCCGCACTATATCATCACTCTCCTGCGCATAACAATTCTCACTTCCCTGCACAACACTATGTTCACTCCCCTGCGCAACACAATGTTGCCTCTCCTACGCACTGCAGTCTCAGTACACATGGAGACTTCCATCCTGTTTCAAAAGAAGCGACTCCTCTGCAGCCTGCATGTCAATATAGCCACCCACATGATTGTGAAGAGATGATCACAAATTCTGTAGATTATTATTATTCCCATCCACTGCAAACAGAGCATAATCCCATTCAAACGACTGGTGTTTGTGCTAAGGCAGGACAAAAGGAATTTAAAGACACAGAGAAGGGGATAACCGATACAAGATATAATATTGATTTGTAGGTGACACATAGTATTGATTTAAGTCAGAATCCAGGGTTGAGGAGATCTACCAGATAGAGGAAAATTCCTTCCAAATTGTCTGATTATGAGCTGTTATTCGCTGAAGAGGCAGAGCCCAAATTGTTGATCTCAGAGCAAGTTGAACCGGCCACTTATTAAGCCACTTGTCTCAGCAGTGATAAAGATAAATGGATGACTGCTATGAACAAAGAAATGAGTTCGTTGGAAGGTAATCACACTTGGGATTTGGTTCCTTTACCACAAAATCGGAAACCACTTAAGAACAAGTGGGTGTATAAACTGAAAGATGAAGGCGGAGGTTTAAAATTCTATAAAGCTCGACTAGTGGTAAAAGGATACGCTCAGCAAGAAGGGATCGATTTCACAAAGATTTTCTCACCAGTTGTCAAAATGACAACTATCTGGACTATTTTGGGACTCGCAGCTGTGTGGGATCTTGAATTGGAGCAGCTTGATGTCAAGACTGCATTTCTTCATGGTGATGTGGATGAGGAGCTGTATATGGAGCAGCCTCAAGGTTTTATTGACAAAGGGAAAGAACATATTTATTGCAGGTTAAAAAGGAGTTTGTATGGGCTCAAGCAAGCCCCGCGACAGTGGTATCTAAAATTTGATCGCTTCATGGTTGAGCAAAACTTCATAAGATGTGAATCTGATCCATGTATTTATTACAAGCAACTTCCAAATGGTGAATTCATTATTCTTCTTTTATATGTTGATGATATGTTGGTAGCCGGCACAAGTTCTTGAACTGTTGGTGAGCTAAAAACCAAGTTGGCAAGTAAATTTGCCATGAAGGACTTAGGGGCAGCCAAGAAGATTCTTGGTATGACAATCACATGGGACAGAAAGAAGAAAGAAATTACTTTGTCCCAAAAGGATTACATTAACAAAGTTGTTGACAAATTTGGCATGAATGATGCCAAGATAGTTTCTACTCCTCTTGCTTCTCATTTTCAGTTGTCTTCCGAATTGTGTCCAAAAACATAAGAGGAAAAAGAATTCATGGATAGCATTCCTTATAAGTCGGTAGTTGGTAGCAGTATGCTATGGTCTCCACTCGCCCTGACATTGCCCATGCGGTGGGAGTAGTAAGTAGGTTTATGAGCAATCTCGGGAAGCTTCATTGGGAAGCTGTTAAGTGGATAATCAGATATTTCAAAGGCACTTCAGATTATGTTTTATGTTTTGGTGGAAACAATAAACAGCTGCAAGGATTCACGGATTCAGATCTTACCAGAGATTTGGATAAGCGTAGATCTACTACCGGTTGCACATTCATGTTCGCTGGGGCTACTATTAGCTGGGCCTCAAGGCTGCAACATTCTATTGCTCTCTCCTCGCCTGAAGCTGAGTATTTGGCTCTTTCTGAAGGTGCTTGGGAGATGATTTGGTTGCAGCGATTACTTGGTGAAATGAAGTATCAACAAAATGATTATGTATTATTTAGTGACAGTCGCAGCGCCATCTTTATGGCTCATAATCATACATCTTAGCGACGTTCAAAACACATTGACATTCACGCTCACTTTGTTCGGCATATGGTTGAAGAGGGCAAGTTGAAGGTTGAAAAGATTGATACCAAAATCAACCCAACAGATATATTCATGAAATTTGTAACCAAAGAGAAGTTCGAATGTGCAAGAACTTCTCTTGGTCTTGTTAAGCTAAAGTAGGTCAGTATGTAGAGCAGGGGAATGCCTGATCAGCTAAAATATCTGTTGACTTCCGGTGGGAGTTTGTTGGGTATTGGAAGGCCAACAAACATTTGTCTTGTTGCTGCCTTTGTCTCTTCAGCTGCTCGGTTATGAGCTATTACATAAGCTCTTCTCTTCATTGTAATCTGATTGATTGAGTTAATATTATTCTTGTGCTCTCAGTGTGGATGTAGGCATTTATGTTGAACCACGATAATTATTGTGTACTGTGTATTGCGTCTTTATTCTTCTTTTCTATTGTTCTTTTTTCTTTTAGAGACTCTCCCCTGAATCATTAACAAAAGCATGTATATTCCTTCATTGAAAATCGATATCCTGGTGTCCTTAATGTCCCATAGAATAGCCGATAGATCTCAAATTGTGCAGAGTAGTCTCCCAACAATGGAAGAATTGAAGAATTAAAAATAAAACCATAATGAATCCCTCTGAATTTTTCCCATTGGAAAACCCCGCTCCATCCTCTAAAAGGGCAAACCAAACCACCACACGTTAAGAAAGAGTAACGCAAATCATAAATACACTTCCAAATAAGGAACGGTTTCAAATAGATTTAAACTCCTCCAAGAAATAGACCCCTCCATCACTTGGCGAAACAAGGAAATCATTACGAAAACACGATAGGTTTCAAAGGATTTATATCCCAAGTTTATCAACCTCTAGTTGTTTTACTCTGCCTTTCAAGTTGAATACAACCTTGCTTATTATGTCGAGTATTTACTTAATTAGGGGAGAGGATCTAGTACTTGAACGCGTTCTAATAGTTGTGATAGCAGCTGTTAATTAAAAGCCCACACTTGTTGATTTAATATCCAATATTTTTAACAACATTGTACCAATAGTTATGACTTTAAAGTTTCTTTTGCTAATGATGACTACCCATAATTGAATGAAATGTGTCCCTTTGTCTAAAAAACAACCAATAGTGTGATGCCACATCAGTTGTACAAGTATGAGGTTCCCTAATGCACTACAATTGGTCTCACTTTTTTTAGGTTATTTTGGACACCTTGGAAAAAAACATGTTGATGTGGCATCATAGTTGATGATGTGGCCTTGAAACCTTAGTTATAAGCAGGGTACTTGCTAAGTAAGCTACTGTAAAAATAAATGGGAGTGATTTGAAATTTCTATGTAGGATTTTGAGAACCGCAAAGTTAGGGTGCTCAACTACCGGGTCCTCTCCCCTAAAGGTGTAGCCATGACACCCCTTAGGACATGAACTGCATATTCCTTGAGGACAGTTGTAGCATTTTAACATTTAGAATTCATCCTATCTAACTACTATTATTGCTTCTTCATTGTTTTTGCACACATTTCAAACCCCAATCATTTGTTCTTTTGTTGTTCGGACTTAAAAAAAAGGCACAAATGGTCAAGTGTGAGCATTGATGTTTTGTCCAATCAGGTTTTCTCCCTTTCTTCTATTGACATTCAATTCTAGACTTGTGGCTAATAATGACAATTGTTATATCCTTGTTTATTATAACACTTGATGTTTATAGTTAACAATTTTTTATTTAAATAAAACCTCAAGATAATAAAAAACTATTGACATTTTAAATAATACAAATATTTTGTAAAAGGGGGTGAGGATTGATAGAAAAGGTCATTGTTTAGCTACCTAGTGTAGAGTTTGTGATTTGTGGATTTGAAGTCCAATGGTTATATTTTGTTACAATATGATTGTTTTCTTGATGTGTATAAAAGATGTCACAACCCTTTCAAATCATATGGTTGTTGGTTGGATGCAAACATGTGATTTGATGTTCGACTATTTTGTTAAATATTTGAAGGTCCCTTCAAAATTTGTTTTATCTTTTATGAAAAATAATAATTTTACATATTATTTTATGCATATCAAAAACATTTGCACTTCCCATGTACAAAATATTTGTCAATTTCATGAATTCGTAACATATAATATATGGATTATACTTCCTTCTCTACCCTTCTATATTATAGTTGTTACTACAAAACCATCTAGTTCATTTTCAATGTTCTCAATTCAATTATATCCTCAACAAAAATAAACGTACAACACGTCAAAGAACATGCACCTATGATAACTACAATGGCTCGAGTCAAGACTCGCCAACTAATGTTGTACCAAGACTTATAAATAATTGAATATTATTAGTACAATTTGGATGTAATAGCATATATAAAAGACAGTCTATATAAATTACATAAGCATAGTCATTGCACCTTCTTTCAGTGCAAATGCTAGTAAACAAACGAACATATTGTTATTTATTCTGCTTCTCTTGCACTGGAATAAATCTGCTATTCTTCAAATGCCTTTATTGCAGTCAGTCTAACAAGTCTGTTACAGAATAATTAAGTTTGTGTATTTAATTTCACTATAGACAGATGAAGAGATTCCAATATAGATGTACAGTAAATATGGTTTTACACTGTAAACATCAATGTATTCATTTGATATTTGCACTAAAGCTATGAGACAGCATTCAAATATGGAATTATCAAATCCTTGAAATAAAAATCTTGGAAAAGATTAAAGTTGTGCAGTATATAGAGTGCCGTCATTATAGCCGCTATAAAGATTTGATGCACTAAAGGCATATTGCATATGGTTTATTAAAGACCAGTGCAAAGTAAAACTTCGGCCTTGTTAATCTGTCCAGGCTGTATATTCGCTGTCATAGCAACCCTCGTACATGATCCCATCATTGCCAAAGAACATACCTTACTCACGTTCATGGATTCCCTGCCCAACCGAAACAAAATTGCAAGTAGCATGATCTAAAACTAAAATGCATCTTATTTTAAAATATTTTTCCAGCGATTGAGACTTGTTTAACAACAACACAAAATCTATTTGGCAGCGTGCAACATTTTTTTGGACTTGCAAATCACCTTAAAAGTCGAGCTAATTAATTTTTTTAACTCTACTATTTTTTATTGGTTATGCTTTTTTTCCTATTTTTAAGTATTTAATTTTCAAACATCAATACTTATACAGGTGTACAAGTTGTCTCCCACCAACTTGAAGCCCAAAAATATTCCCCTCTGATCTCCACCTCATCTCTCTCTTTCCATCTTTGAAGTCACCCCCACCGCGCAGAGAGTTTTTGGCGATTCTTGGCAAAGCATCCTCTTATCAACCTGTCCAATTACCCAAAAACACATTGCATGAATACTGCAAAAACTGGCAAAAAGAACATTCTACACCAAAGTATATGTAGCTTTCCTTCAAATTAGCCGCCAAAAATATATAGCTTTCCTTCAAATTGCAGTAGCCACATTTCCTACAACCAGGGCACCTTTCAAAGAAAGGAATTCTCTCAAACAGCCCAACTAAATTGTCTGACCTGGTCGTAACTCAAAGAATACAACAAATGGAGTCTTCAACGAAAAAAAAGAACCAGGTTTTTGAATAAATAACAATTTTGATAAGACAATCTTATGACCCAGAACCCTTTTTTGTTTAAAAACTCCGAAACTTTTACAAAATGACCAAATGTCAAAATGCATTGAACTCTGTAGCGGCAAACAATGCCATTTGAAAAAGACGATTTCTTCAAAAGTATCAGTGAAATTTTCTTCAAGGTCAAAGGACAAATGCAGCCTTCTCCTGTGAAATTACTGGAGCAGGATAAGCAAGTAACGGCTCGTAGTGATCAGCCCCAGCACCACACCAACCTGTATTTCAAATAGAAAATATCAGCTACCAAAGAAAACTAGATCACAATTCCCAATGCTGAAAACTAAAACTTGTAAGCTGCAAAGTCTTATGCACCTTATAAAAGGTTATAACTGAATTTAGATGTAATCTCTTCTACAACATAGCAAAATTACAAACCCATCTTTCATGTAGAATAATATAAACTACCTGTGCCCTTCATGAAAAGGAAAACGGGGGGATGAGAAATTTCACTCCTAGGTCGATGTGGAAGAAAAAATAAGCAGCTATCATCGTCTTCAATCATTCCATCAGACCCATGAGCTTGAACCTGGAACATTTATAAAAATTTCACAAAGTCAGGTTGAGCAAACACCCACCCTAAACAAAATGCAATCCGTTGAGCTTAACTGGATCGAAATGTAGAAGATATCAACCTATTATTTCATATTTTAATTTACCAAAGCAAGGAATAATTGAAAAACACTACACTAGAGACCAGCATTGCTTCAAAGATGAACTCTGAAATTTAATTTGTAACCGTTACGAGCAGATATTGTCTAAATTCAATGTTCAACAAGCGGCTGAAGGGTAATTTCCAATTAAAGATCAGCACAAGACATGCACAACTTAATAATTTCTTGACCCCAGATGCATAGATGATAAAAGAATCAAGGTATGCTAACTACTCAGCAAGTCCTACTTAACAGAAACAGATCTGCCCGTAATCTATCAAAATTAGTAAAGCTTAACCTAACCGATCATTATTCCAACATTAATGTTCACAAAGCTTAACCTAACCGATCATTATTCCAACATTAATGTTCACCAACTATTGCCAATACTCATCAAGCATCTGCATTATTCACAAGACAGATCATGGGAAAAAAATATTCAGAAAGCGTTTTCCTATTCTTCTTACCAGAAACAAGTCCCAGTAACAGACAAATAGATAGTAAACGTTATTCCACCAAAATTTCACATAAATGCAGAAAATATTGTCAGGTGGAGAGAGAATTGTTGACGGGCCACTTTTTGCCCTCTCCTGCATACATCCTAAACAAAGGATACTACTTTTTGACAAATATTTGATTACTAAAGTTTTCAGGCATTTTTTTCAACCTTTTAAAGTTTTTTAATGCTAAATTTCTTCAGTTTTCTTGAGCTTTTTGGTATTCTATGTTTGCTTTTCTTTCCTCCTAAACTAAAACTGAAATAATAATACAAACTGAAATGATAATGCCTACAAGGAGGGATTTAAAATGGCCTCGTTGTAGAATCCTAAGCAATTGGGAGAAAGTAACTTTGTGGAGAAGATATTCTAGGAGAAACTAACAGGTCAAGATATGATCATTTCCCAATAAGCAGCAATAAGGTAAAAATGCATCCATGTGCCCCCAAGGATGTAATCCACCATGCAAATAAGGTGTTCATGCCCATAGAAGAATCTAAAAAGAAAAAGAAGTAAATATTATATAAATTAGGTGTTTTCTTGTCCTGGTACTCGGTATTTTGCGTTGGCTGCTATGCCACTCATCAAAATTACTACTTGAAGACTGCCTGAAACATGATTATATTTGCATGCTTGCAGGTCCTCCCAACTCTGTGGCACCGTACAAAATTGCTAATGAACATCAAGTATTCCAAGGCCATCCCAAATGCCATCTCCAAAGTAAAATTGAAAAACGCTTCTTTAAAATCAGGTATTTTGACAATAGCTTAGGTAAAAACTTCTTCCAAGTTTCCACAATATACTCCAAAATCAGAAGTACATGACCATTATCAAGGAAAAGCAAGCTTTTTAGAATTTTAACTTTTGCCCTACAACCTACCTTCGAGCATGTGACATGAATGGTTTTATAAACTCGTATGACCTTCCTGGCAATTCAAAAGCACATACAATTTGTTCCGATTTTGCTATGACCCTTCGCCTTTTTCTCGTTAAGTTGCAGTCTCAAGTAACCCAATTATCTGACTTTGGGTTCCCAGTCACTGCAATGCTAACTCTGTTGAGAATCTTGAGATAATATACCATAATAAGCAGACTTGCATGATACAGCAGCAATGGCATCCTATACAGGTACAACTATTTTTCAAGACAACCTAAAATGAAAAAGGCTGGATATCATATGTATATAATAAATAAATAAAATCACTCTTAATTTCTTAAATAATAGTAAAATTAATAAAAATAAACATTAATTATTTATATAGTTTACTATAAATATTTCAATCATTATACCTAATCAATCAACTTAACATATTAATAATATTAATAAATAAATGATAAACACCCAATAATGTGGAAGGAAGAGACGATTCTTCAAAACTCAGAAAAGCAGCAATGGAAGCCTCCCCCTTAGGTTGGTTGGAGATGAATTTTGATGGAGCATCAAAAGGGAATCTGGGAGCATCTGGAGCAGAATGTATCATAAGAAATGATGAAAGAAATTGATGGGCACATCATCAAAAAGTTTTAAAAGGGGATCTAACAGCGAAGTGAAGTCCAAGCCCTCATCCTTGGGCTACAGCTACAAGTACGCAATGTTCAGAATGGGTAAATTGATACGTCTAAGCAATTACGATAATAATCATTCTCAAGAGAGAGGTGGAGATTCCGAGGATGGCAAGCTCTACTTATAATTTAAGTAGACAGATTTTATTCATGCCAAGGCAATAAAATCTCCTGGTTGTTGGTTACAGCCAAAGCCAAATGGCACAGAGAATTAGAATGATGAGTAATGCATTTTCCAATATGTTGAGGGGCCCATTCCTCATAGAAATCAGATTTAGTCCTAAGCAGCTTAATGCATACACCTGTGCGCTTAGTTGGGCAGCCAGAGACAGATGGCCTTCTTGGGTCATGTAATGGGGAAAAGACAGAAGAGAGTGTTTTAAGATGTCAAGTGGTTTGCTCCGTTATGCAGTGTAGTGGGTGCTAAGGGATGAATTTATGGATGCAGATCCCAGTATAGAGTGAACACATATATCTCATCTATGTTTGTAGTGGTGCAGTTACATCTTGGAGAAGCTAATCAAGAAAATTGTTAATACTTTGACGAAGAGCCAATTCTTTGGAGGCCTGGACGACATTGTAATGGTAGCCATATATGGAAGAGGGATACTGCCACTGGATGAGATGTTGCTAGTAAATAATGGGTTGATTAGTGGGCAATAGAGGCCATTTAATGTAACAAGTCTGCCACAGAACAGGCCAGAAGGAGAAAGGTGTCAAGAGGTTTGGAGTTCCTGAGGCAGGTCATGGAAGTGGTGGTGACAAAGGTTATTGAGTATGCTCATTTATACATGAATTGTTGCAAGATAGACTTACAATTTGTTTATGCATTATACTGATAATATGTATATAAAATATAGGTGATATTTAGCAAACAGGAGTTAGGCAAAAGGATATTTAGTTGGCAGTGGTTTTTGTTAGTGATTCCCTATTAATATGTAATATGATATGGATTTTTTGTTTAAAGTTTCAACCAAAACATTTAAATTGATATGTTTTTTGGTTATAACATAATATAATGGGAGCAGTTCCCAAGACCGTGATTTACTTATTAAAAATAGAAAAATAATAACATCATTAAATTAACAAAAAATATGAAGACATTAGCACGGGGCTTCCAACAACTATGAACAAGGTGTACACAAAGCTTATTCATTTGACAGAGACAGACGAGGCTTTCAAAGTGGCAGTAATTTTGCTAGGAGTTTTGAGAACCATTTCTCAAGTGGCATTTGGAGCAGAGAAGATGTACAAGTAGTCAACTAGTCAGTCAGCCTCATGTTCAAACATGACTCGTATGTAGAAAAATCACCAGTAAAGTTTGCCAAATCGTATAAGTTTCAAAATGTATTGCCACCCTTCCAACTCTTGAGTGCTCTATTCCATACAAGATAGTCTTCATTAACGTCCAAGGGACAAAAAGCAGTTGGTTGTTTCCTTATGCCCCACAACAGCAGAGAGCATCATTAAAGCAGTGTACTAGGTAAAGTAATTTTGAATTCTCATTATCAACTTATCTCTTTTTAAAAAATCTGAGTCCACATTTGCACAGGGAAACTGAACAATGCAAGGATAAAACAATTAAACTCTGCAGATCAATCATGACTTGAGCAAGGCCTGAAGACACAGAATCAATTTATATGCAATGGACAAGTTTTCAAGGCTTGGCCTATGGTATGATATAATTTTCACCCAGATACAACACAGATGGCCACATTGATGAACCCACACATATTCAATGTGGCAGAAAGCTTGCCCTAATTTTGCGTAGAGGTGAGCACTATACCTCAGCCATATCCAGGCCATAGGTACATCAGCATACATATTAGGGTAGGAGGGTGGTGTATCCGATAACCCTGATCCTAAGCCAACTTTAAGATTTTCCTCAAACTATTTCAAATAAAAATTGAACCTCACCGAAAAATTGTAAACCTGTATATGATGTTGTATAAAATAACTTAGCATATTGTGGAGCCTAACCAATGAAATCCACAGCAAAACAATGAGGATGAATGGTTATGCTATTAACCGCAACATTTATCAGCTAGTTATGCCTTAGAGAAACCCAAAAACGCTTCTAATACATGACTACATGACGTAGTCAAACTCACCCTTCCTAGTTCTACTATAAACATGCATATCACCAAAGGAAACCAAACAAACCTACTCAAATAGAATTTGAAATTTTGAAGCATTTGTGGGACTTGACTAATGTGCATCTGAACTCGTCTCAAGATGACATAAAGGAAAGCCACTAATTCTAGAATCATCAATGAGTATTTTGTTTGCCAAGAGAACAACCTAGGCCAAAGCAACTATACTGAAAGCAATCATCCATAGAATCAAAACATAAGTCCTCTTTCAATTCAGATCTTTTTAGAAGCCATGAATCCTTGAATCTTAAATGAATATTTTGTTTTCCGAGAGAATAAACCTGGTTGGAGCAATTAAAATGAAAGCAATAAACCGTTAAATCGAAATACCTAAGTTCTCTTTCAGTCCAGTTCTCTTTAAAACCTAATGATCCTGGAATCTTCGATGAACATTCTATTTTCCAAGAGAATAACCTAGGTCAAAGCAACCATAGTGAAAGCAATCATCCATTACATCAAAGCATAAATCCTCTTTCAATCCAATTCTCTTTACACCTTTTACTAATGGTCGAATTCATGATATCACATAAAATAAACATTTAAGTTTTGTATGGCCCTAGATGTTTTTAGATAGAAATTAGCAAATCATAAGATGATACTTAACGGACACTGAGAATTGACCTCATGCTCTCTCCCTCAGACATGATTGAATGTTATTCTAATATTAACATAAAAAAATTTGAAACTTGTGTGTGTGTGAGGATGACAATGAACTTTAGAATATTATTGAAAGATGTTCCCACTTGTGTGTGTGTGTAAGGTATCCTGAATATAAGATTTCTCCGAAGGTATACAACACAAAAACCTGTACAGATAATTTGGTTTTACTGTTTTGTATCAGTTGTACAAGTTTTGTATGTTTTACAGTTTTTGTTATCTTTTCATTGACCTTTTGATATTCCGTTAATTTGTTTGTTTGAATATGTTGTAGAATGTAGAAAGCATTAGATCAAAACATTAAATAATTATATGTTATTACAAGCAACTGGTAACTGTAACCTAAAATCTTAAAAGAGTAGGAAATCTTTACATTGTTAATTCTTGGGTGTTATAAAGACTAATTCCCAGCATAATTACTCCCAAGAAATCTTCTTTTGCTTTCTACGATTTACTGTTAGTTTATGAATCAATAGTGAGGTTACAGTCCTTCAGCTTCTTAGATTGCTGCTTTCGCAATACGATGAGAAGTTTAAAGAGGCAATCTTGGCTTATTTCGACATTAAGGTTGTGTCTGGACTACCAAGATTATTTCCAGACTCCATCCCTTATTTCGTTTGAAATTAAAAACCAAAATTGTTATTTTTCTTTCCCAAGCCAGGGATGTTTCTAGAAAGTATATTGGACAAAGTCGAGAAAGGTCTACATTGGGGCCATTATTCTGAGAATCTTCAAGAAACAGTTGAATTTTCTAATGTGCAGTAAAACTTAAATTACCAAGATAATGTAAAAGGCAAGCAAGAGGAATCCTCTCTGGACATCAAAAGATCTTCAAATTCTCTAACTCTAGCCATGTCAACGAGCAATCATCACCATTGAAGAATTTGCCATTTTTTAAAGTTGGAAAGGGAAAAGCTAGTATATGCCTTTCACTTTACAAGGGAATATGCTGGATAAAGCTTTTTATATAATTTCTCCACAAATTGTTAACAAAGTGAAGACTGTAACTCAAGCTACATAGAATATGCTGGATAAATGAAGAATGTAATAGTTCTTGCAATGTTTGCCGAATAATTAGCTAATATCATCTCTTTTATCATTGCCACTGAGGCATTTTCTAACAGATAGCAGTGGATCTCAGGATAACAATAGAACACACCTAGTTGATTGATAGCGAAAAGAGTCTCCTTTGACTGATAGTGTTGTCAAAAACATATACATAAACTTACATTAAAACCTAGAAAGCAAAAGAACTTTAGTCAGGTACAGTGGTGCTGAGAATTCCTCATAATAACATACTGACACCTAAGAATTAACAAAGATCAGAGGGATAAATATTGTTAAGTCAAAAAATAGATAAAATTTTCTCAATGCGGTTTCAAAATAAGGGTCTTGAAGGGGTTAACCCTTCAAGAATCTTATTTTGAAACAGTATTGAGAAAATTTTATCAACAACAATCACCTGAAATATACACTTAACACAAATTTGGTGCTTCAAGAATTTAAAAAATGATAGGCCCCAAGTTCTGAAGAACCAGGGTGTGCTGTAACTTGTGGCCACAATAGGATCTATATTTGCAACTTGACATGCAAGCAACTCACAGAATAACATTTAAGGAGATAACATAGTTTGTCTTTCTGGGGGTTACAATTGAGTTGTTTTACAGTTTACCCAGTTTAATTGTAAACCGAAATTGTCCTGTTTGGGCTTGGAAAAGGGAAAGCCTAGGCCAGCATCATCACCCAAGCAAACTCCAAAGAAGCCCAGCTCCTATGAACTCCATTCTATCCTAAACTAACATCACAGGAAAGGGAATAGGGGACAGGGGTTTCGGAGAAGTGCATAAAGAGTAAATGAGGTGATGAACCAGAATATAGAGTGAGAAACTATGCAAAGAAAATCAAACACAACACACAAATAATGCAGAACCATAAACTCGTCTCATATTGCAACAGGTGAGGAGTTTGGTGGACTTAATGGGAACATCAGATAGCCAGAGATTACACTCAATCACAAAATGAAATTTGTGAACAGGAAGGATTTTCTTGCAGCTGAGACATTCTAATACAAGTATTGGATGTCTGAGCAGAATGTTCAATCTCTCCAAGGACGGGACCATCAGACCTGTAGGGAAATGCCAAGAGTGCAGCCAATCTTCTTCACGGTGTTCTCCTTCGTAAAGGAGGTCCTCATATTTGTAATTAACCCAAAAAGGGAAGAGCGATCCACAGCCATTGATTAAACAAGAAATTCGAAGGAGAAGACTTAAAAAGCATACTATTCACACTTAATGCATATACCCACCTTTGCTCAAAAATCACATTTGACCATGTGGGCCTCAACTGAGCTTACTTTCCCAGGACTTCTCCTTTGGGAGAGGCGAAGTATTACATTTATTTAAAATGGCCACCACTAACTACTCCCACTCCTCGTGTTATGACACCAAAAGCAAAAGAGTTTTGCCTATTCGAGCCCCTGGCCTAATAACTACGCTTTGAAAATAAAGTTCTTCTCTAGTAACCTTATATTTTAGTATTTGACGCTACACAGCAAAAGCAAAAGAGTTTTGCCTATTCGAGCCCCTGGCCTAACAACTACGCTTTGAAAATAAAATCTTCTCTAGCTAATATTTTAGTATTTGACGCTACCAAGTATCAGAGGCTAGCTACCTATGCATACCTTAAGCCAGAGGTATGGTACCACTTCCGATTGCAAACGTGGCTGTAGCAATTTGAGCATATGCACTAGAATAAACGCGCCAGTCAGCCCAAAAGCAAATCAGCAATCTAATTCCTTTTGTTATACAAAATAAATGTTTTTTCTTAAACAATAATATGTTGGGCAATCATTCTTCTGTAAAGCCGAAAAACTGACGGCCATTGACTAAAGAAAAAAGAAAGAGTAAACCATTTACATTATATTACTTGTCATGATCAATCTCCCACATGGGCCTCGAAGATCAGTTCCTAATTCTCAATTTACAGTAAATCCTATTTGCATTAAGTACTGCTCTTTTTCGAGTAGACATCACTGTTCTCAATCGTGCGAACTAACGGTTCGCATTTAGACTTCTTTCATGCGCCATAAGTAATACAGGTTTTGAGATATAAATGTAGGTACATGGCGGCGCCATTTATGCATCCACAAAAAAATGTCAGGAAAAGTTAATGTTTAATATAAGTTGTTGATTTTTCTAAACATAAAAAATGTCCTAAATGGAGTGCAAAACGGTGAAAAGGCATGCAAGATATTGTTACCACAAATATTTCACGGTTGAACTCAGTAGCGAGAGCGTGGATAGCAATGTCGTCTCCAAAAGCAGCAGCACGGCCCTGGATGTTTTCATCGACAGACAAAAGACCCTCTTCCGTGTATTGCAGCGCGATAATATCGTACTCATCATCACTACTGCCGCAAATGGACATGTACTTACCCCAACTCAGGCCATCTTCTACCACGATACATCTTTCCTTGTAAATGCATTCTGCTGCCGTTTCTCTGAAACAAAAATACACAAATTAACTGTTTCCCTTATTGTTTCGCAAATACCATCCCAATGACGGCTAAGCAACAAGTAAAAGCGAACCTGACGAAGCCGAGTTGAAGAAGTTGCTGTATGGAAGCGTTAAGATCATGGCGGTCTCGCTTAGGAGCGAGAAGCTTATGCTCCTGGACCAGATGTACACCCCATCCAGCATCGAGACAGGGGGCGTAAAGATTCTTTATTGTTCTGTCAATCTCCTCTTTTTCCTGGGTCGTAGCAGACTCGTAGGCATGAAGAAAGCACGCGACTGTCTTCCGGCGCAGGTCTGTTGCAGTAACATGGGGATTCATCCGCATTGCCTTCTGAAAGGCCGCAAAGAGGCAGTTACCGTCTGCGTCGACATCCCCGCCATGGAAAAGCAAGAGTAGGGCACAGCCGCAAGAATTCTGCGCAGGATTCTTCCAAAACACTCCGCGCGTGCTTAGTTTGCCGAGGGACTTTCTCTGCTGCTGCTCCAACCCAGAAACAGACTCCCATTCCCAATTTGTTGGCTCATTTTGAGGTCTTTCAGGCGGGGAGTCTCGCACGAGGGAAGGAGGAGGGATGGAAGCGTGCAAATCGACGGCCTGAGACTGCAGAGAGGCTCCCTCGTACGGCTTCCCCATTTTTTCATTCCTCTCGCGTCTGGCCGAAAGAGAAAACCAGGGCAGCTGTTCTTCCTATATATATCCACACTGCTGCCTGCATCGCTTTCCTACTTTGCCGTTACGTAACGGAAACCAGTAATTGCAATAACGAGAAATAATTTTGAGTCTCTTTCGTACTCCGCCGTCATGTGACGTGAATCAGAAATTGCAATGACGAGTTTTGAGGGGGAAGAGGGGACAGTCATATGTTAAGAGGGTCATTCATATGATAAATTAGTATTGATATCTAATAGATAAGTTTTTATATTTGATGTTTTAGATACTATGTATTAATAATAAGTTATTATGATTATTCTATTGAAAAATGTAATTGAAGTGACAACAAATGGGTAGAGTATAATAAGTGTCATATATTGGTAAAAGTGAGTACATTGTCTTTTAAGTTCGATGATAAATGAGTTATAATAAGTGTATAAAAGTTGAGTCAATGTGAGATTATGATTTTTCTAAGTGATGTTGGTTTCAAGTTTGATGTGTAAAGTGAGTTATGACATTGTATTTCAAAAAGATAGAGTAGACAAAAGTTGAGTCAAATAAATTATTTGAAGATTATTATTTTCTTAAGTGATGTTGGCTTCATATTTGACTAGCAGGACACCCAAGTGCAACTAAATATCTTTATTGGATTCGATATTTGTTTTTATTAATAAAACAACAAAACTAGGGTGTTGTCCCTTACATACACGACTGAAAGGCCAGACTATTGCCGAACGCAGTTGGGCAATACAAAATAACAACCAAAATAGAGCTCCAGAGCACGAAGAATCGAATGACAACCACTATCAAAGTAGCCCAAAACCAAAACTAACCCGAAGAGAAAATAGATTATGCAATTAGTTGTGGCCTTTGTTGCTAGGACCGCTCGAAGCCCTCTCCATAACCCTGGCCCAATGTTATCTCAGAAACTCAAATAGTTCCTTGTCGCTAGTCCCTCCGAATCTTTGTTGAAGAAGGGCGAGGGTAGTTGCAGAGCTATGCATTACCTACCAGTTGTAGTGAGTTGTGCTCCTTAAACCTTTTAACATGTCAATTGATTGGCTCTTAAGGAACCTCCCCTCCTCTTCAAGAGCCCTAACTTCCATAGCAAGCTTTGTGTAGCCCTGACATATATAACATGCATGCTAGTCACCATCACATTTTTGTCCATCAACATCTTCACCTTGGAGGCTATCAGAGATATGAGTGATCAAATCCATGTCCTACTTGCCACTAGAGTGTTGTAAGAGCTCGCCAAGCCCTTTTTCCTTTGGTTTCTCTAACTGCCAATCCTCATCCACCAACTTACCAGCGGTCTTGGTTCGAGGGGATTGCATGTCTTGCAACCCTTTGTTGGTCTTTGAATGGTTGTTATTCGTCACATGGGCTCTATCTAGGCCCCTCCCTTTTTTCCTACTATAAACCTTCTTGATCGCAAGGCCACCAAAAATTTACATTTGTGTCTCCCTTCTACCCCAGTTATTGTTATCCTGACTATAGTACCAATAGGACGACTCCACCACTCGACCAGTCAATTTGAAATTTAAAAAGTGTGCCCAAAGACAACAGCTAATGCTTTTTAAAATGGTCTGATGGGGGTAACTCTTCTCCATGCCACCACCGTACCCGAAGGGACACTTGGTGTACCAAAAAATAGCCACCACTGTTATAAAAATATAAATATTGTGAGAGTGCTTACTACCTTGAATATTTTTGCATGTCATGGCCTCATAAACAGGCCACCCAAGGGTGGGTATGGGACTACAGATTAAATTTTTGTCTATAGCCAAGAGACTTTTACTATTACTATTTGTTTGAGTCTTCCATCCTATTTTGCAGTTAAACCAACATCTGAAGTTCTTGATGTGTGTTCTCTATGCCATAATCTATGAGTAGGTTAGGGTTATGCAAAGAATACTAGTCCAAAGTCCAATTTTTATAGAGTCCATAGAAACTATTGTTTCGTTTTTCCTTACTCCCAGATGATTGTTATGATCTTAGGAGGAATATTGTCCATTTCACGTGCCAACATTTCAATCCCTTCAAATCAAGACCTAATGTTGTCATAATGTTAGCAACCTTGTTCCCTTCTCTATACGTTTGTTGGATATCAAAAAGTTCTAGACCAAGTAGGAGTCTATGAACATCTCTCAAAACTCCATCTGTGGACCAACTAGCTTTAACTATGCCTTCAACAGCGTTTATAATCAATAGGGAATCCCCTTATATAACCAAAGTTTTTACACCAATAAACTGGATGAAATCAAACTCCCACAACAGGGCCATCCCTTTGCCTTGGTTATTTTTGTAACCATCCAAGTTACTAGTATAGGTTATGACCATCCTTCCTAACTTTGATATGATGATACCACCTATAGTAGCCCTATTCCCTCTAGCCGGCCCATCAAAATTTAACTTGTGTCATCCCGATTCTAATGGTTTCCATATATCATGTGTTAAATATTGATGAACTAATGATTTTGAATAAAAAATTGTAGAGTGACTTTACATCAAAGACCTATGAATTAATGTTGAAAAGACAATCTCAAATAAAATTATTACATAAATTAAATATGAGAATTTTTAAACCTAGGATACCATTATATCTATTAATCATATTTTAATTATTTTTGTTCATAATATTTGATTTTAATTTATTTTAATTTTAAATAGTTTTAACCACAATTCTTACCTTGTTTGTAATTCAAATTTTAGCCATTTTTTATTACGAGTAAATTATGTTTTTAAGGGATCTGAAATCCTTTACATCAAATTGTTGATAAGATAGGCATGACTAAACACCAACTAGACCAAATGACAAAATGTAATTCTATTGAAAAATATAATTAAAGTGACACCAAAAGGGTAGATTATAATAAGTGCCATAATTGGTGAGTGAGTACCGTCTTTTTAAGTTTGATAGTAAATGAGCTATAATAATTCAAAGATAGAGTGCACAAAAGTTTATTCAAATAGATATTGGGAGATTATAATTTTCTAAAGTGATGTTGGCTTAATTTTGGTATGTAAGTGAGTTATGACATAGTAATTGAAAAAGAGAGAGTGGCAAAAGTTGAGTCAAATAAGTGGTGTTCGCTTAAAATTTGATTAGTAGGAGACTTAATGCAACTAAATATCTTCATTAGATTCAATATTTGTTAAATATTAATGAACTAACGATTATTAATCGAGAATTTTATAGTGATACTCCAAAAAAGCTTATGAATTAATATTGAGAAGAGGATCTCAAAAAAAATTATTAGATAAATAAAATATCAGAATTTAAAACCTAAGATACCATTATATTTTGTTAATCATGTTTTACTTATTTTTAGTTTATTTTAATTTTTTTAAAGTTTTAACCACAATTCTTATCTTATTCATGATTCTAATTCTAACCATAACAATGTTGATTTTTATTATAGATAAAATGGGTTATGAAGGGACATAAAATCCTTTATATTAAACTTCTCATATTATAGGCATGACTAAACAACAACTAGACCAAATGACAAAATGTTGCTAAAGAGATAAACAAAATAAACAAAACAAAAAGATGCACTAAAAAATAGACAAAGCAAACCAAATAGCTAATACAAAACTAACGCATCCAAGCAAAACTAACGCATCCAAGAAATACCAAACAACACAGACTATTTCGATAATTTTGAAGCCGACTTAATCCAATCCGCCAATTTTTGGATATGAGCTTTTTCCAAGCAATCTTAATCCAATCCTTATCACTCCTAGACCCTTCAACCTCTATCCTAGAATCAAATCACCACAGTGTGATGCTTACAACTACTAGTATGCTTACAACTACTAGTGGGTTTCTTGAAAGGGTAGGGCAAAGATCTAAAATGTTCCAAAATTAATAAAAACGGACCTTCATGCAAAACTAGAAATTTCGCATTCTTTTATGCTCTTTCAACTTGAATTCTAGTAAAGCAAGAAGAAGGAAAGGAAATGACACCAAATATATATGGTGAAAATGATTTAGTATTATGAAATGTATACCATAAAATGTAGGAAAAATCCCATCTAGGGTGAATTAATGTATCAGTGCCTCTATAATATTGGTCTAAACTGATTTGAGAGTTTTTGTCATACTTTAGAGGAAAACCTGACAAGCTTGACACATTTGTTTCCCTTGAAGAACACTTTCATGGCCTCATCTATGGTGTTTCTATCTTTGGAAATATTCTTATCTTCTTTTTATCATACATATTTCAGATACATTCTAATCTTATCATTGCACAATGAACATAGATTCAATCAAGAAAAAACATCTATAATGGAATACTACATTGAAAGGCAAGGAACATATGCGATCAACAATATAGAATCCATAGGTCCACATGATACAAGGCAACAATAAAGGGAATGTAAGCTACTGGAACTTTCAAGCCACAGGAGATCTATGGATCATAACAAAGAACGAGAATAGTAAAAGATCAAAGTGCTATGAACCATAACAGATTACAATAAAGTGAGTAGTGAAATCAGAAGAATATTTTAAAATGTGTTGCTATAACAGGGATAGAGTAATGTTATCATGTCAAAAATGACAGTAAAGTGCAATTGAAAACAATGTGATGCAGGGACTTCCGACAATCATAACTTTTGGTCCTCAGTTGTCTATTTTTGTTGAAATCAACTTTTAGTATTTTTTTTTAGTTTTTAGAAAGTTTTTTTTTAATAACTTCAAAATCATGTTTCCAATTTTGAAGGTTGGGTGGAAATTCATCTTATCTTAGTTTAGGGCAACTTTTTAGGATTTATTTTTAAAATTACCAAAAATGGCAAAATAATATTTTTTGTGCAAAACTATGAAAAAAGGTAATTTTTGGATTTGTAGTTAAGGTAGTGTTTTGTTTCATTGTAGCAACAGACTAGTTGGAAGAATACTTTGATTTATGAAATTTTTGTGTCTTTTCTTTTATTTGATGTTTTTTGTTAATGCTTGTAAGAATCGGGCTACATCACAATGTAATAGTCATATCTCTTGGTAGAAAAACAACATTCATCATGGAGCAGAAGTGGTAATAAGAGAATGTCAAATTTCTATTTATGGCGGGTATAATAGAAGGTCTATGGTAATAGTCATGAAACCAAAGTAATTAGGAAGGAAAGAGCAATGAGCAATAAGGTAGGTTTCACCTAAAATTTATTGTTGTTAACAACCATAAAATATATCAAAAGACCAGTCACAAGAGTTATGTTGCTTGTTTGGAACAGGTATTTAACAATGTTGAAGAAAGGAACAACAATAGTTGTCACAGTGAATCATTTATCAAAAGAGACAATGAATAATGATGGAGCTACATGCAATGATAAAATCAATATACCATGCACATATCAAGCAATGAAATTACTATTATAAGTTGGAGAGGTAGCCCAATGAGAATATAACAACAATAATAAATGTTTTTGTTGAAAGATGGTAATAGTGGGGTTAAAGTAATCATAAGGCCAACAAGAACATTGATTTCAAACATCAATACTCATATAGTGCTTCAAGAAATAATAGTGCATAAAGAATGAATCAAAATTATTACAAAAAAAAAGACATAGAGATGAGTTATTCAAAATCATGTTTTCAATATAGTAAAGGTGGAGGTCAATGGTTTCAGCAAAAATCACTAATTCCATATTCAAAAAAGGAACATTAATGATCGAGTTTTTAATAAAGAGGCACACAATTTGCTATAATGATCCAAGGATACCATTGTATTTATCATAAAGGATACTCCTTGTATTTATCAAACAATGTGTATCACATAGGGAAGAGATACCCAATTTTGTATGTGAATGTATTCATGGTGGGCAAAAAGGTCAATTGATAAGGGTCAATAACCTTTATAATGGAAAATATCTTTTCAAAGAGCATATTTAATCAAATAAACACCATCATACATAGAGGTCTGATGTAGTACCCCTCCAAATCTGACACGGTAAGGAATCATTTTGATAAGTGTATCTTCAATATTTATAAGAATTTGTTAGATTAGAGTAAGTTGATCTAGTGATAGTCAAAACATAAGTCTCTATTTGAATTATATGAATTAGAGCATGCTGAATCATTTTTATCTTCGCCATATAAACTTTGGCTTGTGTATTGAAATCATATATGAATGTATATGTTTATATACTTTGGACATGCAGGTATTGCTATGGGTAATTATATGCATACATTTATGATATAGATATATAAATAAGATATACACACATAATGCATTCTAAATATTTGGGGACCAAGCGACTTCTCATGGACCAGTAACCAACAAAAAAGGTGGGCGTCAATGAGATAGAGGTTTCATACACAATAATAAGAAAGGAAGATGTCATTGCTCGTGCAGATTCCTATTTTAATTTTCTTCGTGTGCAATTCTTATTACTATTAGGAAACTCAGTTTTATGTTATGGAAACATAGACTTCATTGTTTAAGATTTGAGAACTTATCTTGGAGTAATTAAATCATTCATGGATTTGGCCTCTAAACCGTGGTGTAATTACAGTCACCTTTATTAATGAATAGCTTCCTTGTAGTATTGCCAATTTATCACTATCTAAACATAATAGATGTCGACGAGGAAACTAATTGTCTTGAATAATGCTAATGATTGTCTATTTTTCAATATCCATCATTGGTAGTGATGGTAACAACTTCTTGTCAATGAAATTTTGTATTAATAAGAAGTAGATCCATGTTTAAAATAAAAGAGTTGCAAGGAAACTAATTGTCTTGAATTCTGCTAATGATTGTCTGTTTTTCAATGTCCATCATCGATAGTGATGGTAAAAACTTCTTATCAATGATCTTTTGTATTAATGGGAAGTAGATCCATGTTTAAAATAAAAGAGTTGCAAGGAAACTAATTGTCTTGAATTATGCTAATGATTGTCTATTTTTTAATATCCATCATCAGCAGTGATGGTAAAAACTTCTTGTCAATGATCTTTTGTATTAATGGGAAGTAGATCCATGTTTAAAATAAAAGAGTCGCAAGGAAACTAATTGTCTTGAATTCTGCTAATGATTGTCTGTTTTTCAATATCCATCATTAGCAGTGATGGTAAAAAGTTATTATCAATGATCTTTTGTATTAATGGGAAGTAGATCCATGTTTAAAATAAAAGAGCCGCAAGGAAACTAATTGTCTTGAATTCTGCTAATGATTGTCTATTTTTCAATATCCATCATCAGCAGTGATGGTAAAAACTTCTTGTCAATGATATTTTCTATTAATGGGAAGTAGATCCATGTTTAAAATAAAAGAGTCACAAGGAAACTAATTGTCTTGAATTCTGCTAATGATTGTCTATTTTTCAATATCCATCATCGACAGTGATGGTAAAAATGTCTTGTCAATGATCTTTTCTATTAATGGGAAGTAGATCCATGTTTAAATAAAAGAGTCACAAAGGGTGATAGCATGGTCATCAAGTTGCTTCTTAAGTGTACCAATACTCTCTCTCTCTCTCTCTCTCTCTCTCTCTCTCTCTCTCTCTCTCTCTATATATATATATATATATATATATATATATATATATATATATAGTCTTATCATGCTGGAAAAGAAGGTAAATCTGATTTCTATTCTTAAAACTTAGAAAATGCTCTAAATTAGGATTACCACCCTTGTGACATTAGCCATGTAGGATTGTAAACTTCTTATATTAACAAGAAGTAAATTATGTAAACATAATTGTTAAGTAGTTTAAATGTTTTATTTCTATTGACAGCATCACATTTTCTAGCTATTGATTAGAACATTAATGATTTAAAATATCATATCATCTTAAACTTGGGTCTTGATCGGGTTATTGTTCTACCCTTAATTGTAGCTCGCAAACCAATTCTCTTACTTCATAGATGGAATAGATTATTATTGTGAATTTTTTTCTTGTAATGAATATTGAGTTAAATGAATGATATAAATATTGTTACAATTATATGACTAAATGAACACAGATTTTATATCGAGATTGCACCTAAATATTAGAGACCTTTAATATATGGCACATTAGATCTAATTTACTTCTCATAACATATAAGAATTTCTATAGGATAGTTAGTTTTGCACATTTCATTTTAATAGGTTGTGGCTTTGAGGATTAGTTGTCATATACATTATTGATCATTGCTAACTTTTATCAATTCTTGTTCGACAAACATATCCCCTCTTTTAATATCATTCACGATATGGTTTGCATTGCTTGAAAATCTTGATAACTTGATTGACAAATGCTTGAGTATGGTTATGATATGTAAAATGAGGAGAGATAAGGTATTTTTATACTTCATCATTTTGGGATTCAAAAATTATTCGGGTCGACCAAAAAATCAAAACTCCCGCCAATACCTCGATATTTGGCCCTGGGCCAAATTAGGGCCCCAATTTCTTGGGACAAAATGCCATTGGCATTCTTTACCCTAGGAAATGGGGCATGATTTGGAGGGGATGTCGGGATAGATGAAAAGAAGCGAGGGAAGAAAGGACAGGTTACTTGGATCAAGCATAAGAGGCATTTAGACCTCAAAACCACCAAAATGGGGTCTAATATGTCATAGTAGAGTATCCAATTATGGGTTCTAACTTTTTAGGATGATATACGTTTAATCCACCAAGCTCCAGCTACTCAAATTTGAAGGGGATTTATCTCATGCCTATTTACCTTTATTTAATTTGGCATATCATAGTTCTTAGTGCAGGGGCACCTCCTGAAGACAAGAATGGTCAATTGGAAGACCTAAAGATGAACATGAACTATAAGGTCCTTAAATTTATGTAATATGGAATTTGAAGCCATTTTATGTAATAGGAGTAGTTACATAGATGCAAAGCATGAGAAGTTGCATAAAATGCAAAAAAAAATTGTAAAAGTTATAATTGATGTAAAGTGCCAATTTTGACACATAGGCCTAAAGGGTAGAGATTAGGTCTATAAGTGGATTTAAGAGTTTTTATATGATATTGGGGTCATAAAAGGACAAAATCAAAAGTTATAAGTTCTTAGGAGTTTATTTGAATAAGTTTTAAAATTTGAATATTTGAATTCAAACGGTCACTTGGGATTAGGAGGGAAACTCTAAAAATGAGTTTAAGTTTCTTTGTTAGCATACACAACTGATTTGATTCGATTTGTGAGGTTTTTATAAGTCTATATAAACTTTTTAAATGGCATAAAATCAAGAGAAGAGAGGCAGTACGGTATGAAAGTCATTTTGTACAGACTGTCACAATTTGAAAGTAATAAAGTTCATATTTCTTGCAAATTTGGCATTGGCTTTGATATGTAGTTGATTTCTAATAATTTTTATGGTAGGATAAGGACATTTAAAGTTGGTTTCAATCTATTTTTTATTCATTTCCACAATTATGGTTTCCATTTGAAGTTGGTTTCCCTGTTCAAGCATTAATTTGCATTGTTTAAGAATGTGAAATCATAGATCCATCCCCTTTATGTAATTATTGTCACTTGGGGATGGATCCTAACATTGTAACATATAATTCTAACAATGTTAATGCAAGAATAAGAGATATTTTGCAGGTGGATGAAGTTTGAATGGTGTTGAAGGGGTTGAAAGGATTATGGAATTTGGTGCATAGGTGTAGCAGCCATGAAAGTAGCCACATGAGGTATTTGTGTTTTTTCATTTTGTGTTAAGGGAAGAAAAATTCATGGTGAATCTAGAAGGACAAGTTCTGGAAGTGATTTTTGGGGTGTTTTCAAAAAGGCCCTAGATTTTTGTGGCATTTGGAGTCTAATTTGGGGATTTCATATCTAGAAGGGTCATAGGATAAAATTTATTGCAATTTCCTTGTTTTGGGGTCAAATAAGAACTACGCTGAAAGATTTGGGGCTTGGAATTAAGTTTAGCATATAGTTCCTTTGTAAAATGATAATTTTAGCCCTCCTTGAAAACTGTCTCAGTCAGTGTTTTGGAAGGTTTGGTCCAAAGGAATTGGGATGAGAATTAAATTATGCGAGGTAAATTGGAAAAGGGTATTTGAATATCAAAAAAAAATTCAGGGTCTTTTGGGAAACTTTTGAGAAAACTGAGAAAAATGGTCGTTTATGTACTATAAGGAATTGGGAAATGCATACCTAGGAAGAGAAATTGGTCTTTGGGTGAGAAACCAATGTGTTACCACTGATTCTTACTTATTTTTCATTGACCTATCATTTTCAAGAATCCCCCTTAATCTTTTTCTTCTCCAGCATCAAGGTCTTTTGTCACCGTAGTCTTTCCTATCTTTTGCTTTTCCTTACTGTCGGTTGAACTTGAATCTTGAACTTTCTTAGTTCAAGGTTCAAAGTTCAATGTCACCCCGTAGAGTGTTTTTTCTTTCTTTCATTTTACATGAAACAAGATGCATGTGTTGCATAGTTGGTCTTTCCATTGAACTTTGAAACGTGAACTTTCTTATTTCAAAGTTCAATGTTCAACCACGATCCTTATCTTGCACCCTATTTGGGGTATCATTAGATTTTCTTCTTTTGCCGCTCGCGTTATCTTTTTATAAATATGCTAAAGGGAAGTCATGTATTTTTTTTCAATTGAACTTAAATATTGAACTTTCTTAGTTCAAAGTTCAAAGTTCAATGGGTGCTCTCAAGCCTAGAGGAGGAAAAGGCGGCGGTGATGTGATGGAAGTGACAATTGGCAAGAGGATATGACATCTGTGCATGGCGCTGATATAATCATCATAAGAAGTGACATTTAAATGTAATCTCACTTGTGAGGAAGCATAACAATAAATTCCATGATCATGTAGACCTCTTGTCATCATTTATTAAACCTTTTTCCCAACACATTATCATTGATTGCAAATCTTTCCGCAATCTTTTGAAGAATTGGTTAATAAATAGTGGTGCTCAGTTCTTCCTTTTGTTACTGTAAAGTTCTTCTAGTTTGGAATAAGGTAACAAAGTATCCAAGGTATAATTTTCCTTCTCAAATCTTAGGGAAGTTGTGTGAATCTACAGGTTAGTTTCCTTATCCTGGCACTCTTGTTCAAAGTTGAAGTTGTTTGTGAATTTGAGATTAAAAAGCTCGTAGAACTTCTGCAATTCTCTATTATGTTTTCTTTATATTGTTTCCTGAGTACATCATGAAACCTCCACTCCCAAATTTTGGGCGTACCTCTTGTTTAATTATTTCATTTCCAGAGTGTGACGATACAACTATCAAGTCGGGGGCATTAGAGGAAATTAGGAACAAGATCAAAAATCTTGTCCTGGGTTCTACGATAGAAAAGATAGTCCAGAGTGGGTTAGCAGAGGATGTTGCATTTCCAATGGTGACTTTGTGCCTATAATTGGTAGTGGAATGTGCTAAGTGCTATAGTAGAGAGGAGAAGTGTATCAAAAAGATAGATGGAAGCCCATTGGTTTTCATAAATAGAGATGTCATTTTCACTGCAATGGACATTCCAGAAAAGGATCCCTATGAGGGTTGGACTACTGCCTCCTCTCAGTCTATATTTTCTGGAAAAAGGCAAGTGTATAGGAATGAAATCACTCAAAATTGGTTGTTGAAGCCACAGAAGGGAGGGTCTAGATTACCCAAGCTCGTTGCTATAGATCATTTCAAGCCATAGGTTGGGGAATTAGTAATATTGCTTAACAGAATCAAGGGGAACGAACATGCGTATTAATAGAAAGACTGGATGTATTTCTACATTCAGATAACCCTAGATGGGTGGAAATTTATCAATTGTACCGACAGTATTTTATATGAGCTTCATCATCAATTAGAAAATTTCTCAGGAAGGTATGATTTCTATATGATCTCTTATTTATTCTATGTTCTGGCATGCACTAGAGAATGGAAGGGTCTCTTCCATGAATCTCTTGTTCCCAATATGAAGATGTATGACTATTACCCCCACCACTAGAAAGGTTTTTACACAAACAACTTCATGAAAGTGAACAATATCTTTTCTAGAAAGTTGGTTTATGAAATGCAGGGGAATGTTGAACAAAGAATGTCGGAAGAAGCCAAAAAGTTTCATCAACACCTATGGAAGCTTCTTCATCCAGTTCAAGAGGTTCACCTATTTAATGATCAGAGGGTTTGATGGAGAACCATTTAAGCTCCTGAGATATGCCCTAGATAGCCACATAATTACTGAAGTAGGCCATCAATTAGCTCATGTTCATAAAGGAGTAAAAGAGAAAAAGGGAAGAGCTAAATCAAGCTTCCACATTGAATTGGGATTCTAAACATGCAAGACTTCCTCTAATGCCCTCAATTTGGAGTTGGAACTCAAAAGGTTGAAGCTAAAAACCTTCGAAGCAAGGAAATACTTTGACAGTAGAGGATACGTGACCCAACATTATAATTTACCAACTGAGTTTCAGCACCTCCCTCAAATGGAAGTTATTGGAAGAATTTTTTAGATGACTTTGAATTGAGAAGGCGTTCGGGGTCGAGGTTCACTCTTAGCCAAGTTGTTACCCTGCAAATAGGTGTTGATATCATAGGAGTAGAAGAAGAAGGTGAAGAGTTAATTGATGATCTATATGAAGCCAGTGTTAGAGGATTGTCATTGCCTAAAATAGATTGGAGTATTGCTAGAAAAAAAGCCTCCTATTCAGAGGAGACATAATACACAAAGATATTCCAGTACCTCCCTTGTATAAAATCTCGTTTCATCTTCTAACATTGATATTTTTGTTGCAGGTCCTTGCAAAAATAAAACTAAGAAAATTTCTAAGTCCAAGTCCAGAAAGTAGAGTATCCCCTGTTTCACCCCATCTGCATGAATCACAAGGAAAAGATCCAAGAAAGAAGACATTGAATTGGCTAGGGAGAAAGAAGTAATCCACCTGGATGAAATGGACATCCCACTATCAGAGAAGAATGCTCAGAATACACCCTCTAAAGATGTCGAAGCCCAGAAGGATAACCAACTTGACACAAGGGATTTTGTAGCTGTTGTGACTACTGGTTCTACCCCCCTGCAAACACCACCCCCTACACTTAAGTACCTAGAAACATCAATTATCTGAAAGTGAAATGTTCTCCCTATCACTCTACCAATAGAATACATGGTCAACAAGTGTTTGGGAACTACAGTGAAACCAAAAAGGATCAGAATTGAGTCCATAATCGACATTGATGAAAAAATAGGGCACTGGGTTGTTGAACGTGTGGTTCATAAAGATGATAAAGATCTCAATGAGGCCACGACCGATGACTACACTGTTGAAAAGATAGATCTTGGAGCTACAACTAGGGTGATAAATGCAAAATATGTGGAAACTTCTATTAAAAAGATACTCCACAGGACTTTTAAAGATGAAAGGAACAAAAAAGAGCTAAAGGCCATAATCAAGAAACTGGAATAAGTCATACAGGAATTTTGGGACCCCAGTCCCATGCCATTAGCCCAAATTCCCCAATCATTTGATCCTTGTTCACCCGAGATCAGAAAGACCCTGGATCAAATGCAGAGAAATAAGCTCATTGTCAATGTGTTCAGAAAATGGATACATGATATGATCCAACATGGTGGTAGTTACATCACTCAACTAATCCAAATGCATGGAACCATTACAACATTAATTTCTGAGATGCAAACAGAGTTAGTTGAATGGGAAAAAGAGAAAAAGAAATAGGCTAATGTGATGAACCAGATGTATGAAATTGAAAAATATGGAGTAGCTAAATTCCTCACTAAAAAAATCATCCCAGGTCTGGATGATGATGTTTTGTATGTATCAATTAAAAGCATTGAGTGGCGGAACTCAGTTATCAAGTCAGGGCATGAAGGATATAACCACCTGTTGAATGAGTTGAAAGGACTGACATATACCATGCAAAAATATTTGAAGTGTCTGAACATCACTCTGATGGGGGAAGATGGCCAAACCATTAAAGGGGCAGAGGAAATGACCTAGGAGTTTGAACAATAAATCACAGTGATAAGAGATAATAAAGATCTAAACACTGAGGATTTCACATTAATGGATAACATTGAGGCCATGTTAGTGGTCTACAATGATCACCTGGAGTCCCATAAGCAGAAAATCATCCAAGTGCGCAAAGACAAGAAGGTGTTGATGCAAAGGATCATACATATCACCATGCCACATCACTCCACTATCATTAGTATTTCAAGAGTGCATAAAGATTGGAGAAATGCTCGGGCCACCATTGTTTCTCAGGACCAGTCTATGAACTCCAACTCTTTTTTCACTCTGTGATTGTGCTCGGCCGATCTCAGAGTGCCTTCAGTTGTCATGCCCGTATTTTGTTTTTATCATTCTTTTAGTTTTAAAAAATGTCTCATGTCGAAACTCTTGGAGATTTTCTGGGCTTTAATTTTTATGTTTTAAAACTGGTGGCTATATATAGCCTACAAAAACTTGGAAAAGGTCGATAACAATTTTTGGAGCAAAATAGAATTACTTGGATGCTTGTTTAGTTTTAGTAGTTAAGATATTTGGGAGATACTTCTAAAGATGTTTTAGAATTAATGAATGAAAAATTTCCGCTCCTATGAATCTGTGCATTTATAGTGGTAAATTGATCTTTGTTGGGATCTCTTTGGTTGATTAGAAAATTTTCTAGAAGTAAATTTTTTCTTAAGTCTTAGTTTTACAATTATATTAAGTTTCACATTTGCAAATGTGTGGAGAAATCAAAGTCTGTGAGCTTTGTTGAGCTTATATATGGTTTCTTTCAGATTGGTAATCATGACATGCTTATGTGTGATTTACTGTTAATGTATTATTTACTTTCTGGTCAAAAGTATGTCTCTACAAATGCAGTTTGATTGTTTGAGTATTCATTGAAAATATAATCGGGAGTTGTACTGTAATTTAGAGGATCGAGAATTACATGCATTTGATCCAACTGTTAGTATAGGTTCATTTTTTTAAAAAGGGCTATGGAGTTAGAAATTAGTGGTATGATATAAAGACAAAATTCATTTACTAACACACTGGAAAGTAAGACCATAGACGTGAAAGATAAGATGTTTGGAATGTGTTGAAAACCTTTTAAGGTTTTGGGAACACCCATCAAGGAAGTTAAGGGTGTTGGGATGTTTGTGTTGAGAACAACCATGAAGCATGAGACATGATTCAATGAGTGGATATGAGTTGTGAGAGGATAATTAAAGATGTGGAGTCTAGGGTGGTACAAGATGTTGTACTTGACCTTTGATAGGTCTAGAGAGTGGGTTGGGGCCTGAAGTTGATCCTTGGAAGAAGGAAGGAATCAAGTGTTGTTGTAAAACAAAGGAGAAGATTGACATTCTCCTAAGAAGATTTCAAATCCACCACTAGCCTCTGCATCAAGTGGTATCAAAGAAATTAAATAGGTACTTAAAGGTCAGAGAATGAATATTTGAAGGTAAGAAGAAGTTAAATCCATCATGGATGAAGATTGGGGTATGAGGAATAATCAGGGGTTCTCAATGTTTAGAACACAATGCAAGTGCAATGAGAAGGTTTGCAAAGTTTTTATTTCGAGTGGTTCTTTTTCTAATCTAGTTTCAGTTGAAATGTTTAACAAGTTGGATTTATAGAGGATAGCACATGGTCTACCATACATAGCACAAGGATTTAAGGTTGGATATTGGGTTGATTTGAAGGAACAATCCTATATTCCTTTCACTATTGGCTCATATAGGGATGTCATATTATGTGATATTATAACTTTAGGGGATTGTGATCCAATCCTTGGGAGAGCATGGAAGATGGAGAAGCATACTCTACATGATGGGTCTGAGAACACATATACCTTCATGGAGAATGGAAGAGAGATGGTTTTTAAGCCATTAGAGGAAGATAGAGCAGCATGGAAAATGTCTTGGAATGCTGGTGTGTTTGAGAGGATTGGGTTCCTTAGGCAAGAGGAACATAAAGTCTCAGAGGATGAGAAGAAGAATTCTTGGGAGAAATATGTTATAATTGCAGAACTGCAATACAACCAAGATCACCTGCATGCAAGACAGTTACAAAGAAGAAGAAGCAGACAGAAGAGAGAAGGATCCAGAAAGCTATGGCGGCCGATAGGCCAGAGACAGGAAAACCATGTTGACAGAAATGAATTCTATATTCAACAATAATGATTTACAATCTCGATCTCCTTATGAAATGAAAGTCGGTCAATCCTTATAAAGGATACCGAAACCCTGAAAGGGAAACAACTCAGAAAAGGAAACTTTCCTAAGTCTAACTTAAGCTAAGAGTAGATGAACTAATAATTAACTAATTTAATTATTAGCAATACTCGACTACTCTAACACCCCCCCTTAAGTGTAA
>MU225316.1:110322-146608 GCA_018584345.1 Thuja plicata
TACAAAGAAGAAGAAGCAGACAGAAGAGAGAAGGATCCAGAAAGCTATGGCGGCCGATAGGCCAGAGACAGGAAAACCATGTTGACAGAAATGATTTCTATATTCAACAATAATGATTTACAATCTCGATCTCCTTATGAAATGAAAGCCGGTCAATCCTTATAAAGGATACCGAAACCCTGAAAGGGAAACAACTCAGAAAAGGAAACTTTCCTAAGTCTAACTTAAGCTAAGAGTAGATGAACTAATAATTAACTAAATTAATTATTAGCAATACTCGACTACTCTAACAAAATACACCTATGAAGGAGAAGATATGCAAGAGGGTCAGAAGGAGATCCTAGTTGGAGAGAACATGGAGATTTTTCCATTTTAAGGCCAAGAGGAGTAGTCACATGAAGAAGCCAAGAGTGAGCAGAAGAGGAAGAAGAATGAACCTCAGAGTACAAGGGTTCATGAGGAGATGAATATGAATGCAAAAATGGATGATGAAGAAGAAAATAGAGATGAGATTCATGAAGATGACAAGGGAATTCAGATTGGGATAGTCATGTGTCCTTTGGAGGGTGCAAGGGAGAAAATCATCCTTATTGAGATGGAAGAAAGGGTTGAGGAGGAATCTTTAAGAGAATAAGATGAAGAGTATGAGTGCCTAAGGGAATGACATAACATAGATGAGTTGGTAGAGGTCTAAAGGATGAAAGGGACCATGAGGAGTGAAGAGTTGAGGCTCTTGAATTTAGAATTGAAGAAGGAAGCCACAAGTTGGCACATGAAGATGACAAAGAAGGTTGTTTGGCCCATCAAGAGGCTAATTGTAGAGAGGAAGATATTGAAGGAAGAACATACTAAGGGGCTTCAAGAAGAAGAAGAAGGTGATGGTTGTGAAGAAACCATACAAGAGATTGAGAGTGCTAAGGAGACAAGTCTACAAGGACTTGATGAAGAGATAGATTTTTGGAAAGAGTTTGAAGCCATAGATGTTGAATGGAAAAAAAAAGTTGGAGCAGTGGAAGGATTCCAAGGTAGAGGGCACAATAATGATGAACATGCAACCGTAATCTCAGAGGTAGACACTAAAGTGGAAGCAGCAGCAAGGAATGGTCATGAGGAGACCATGGAGACAAAATTTTCTCCAAGCATGGAGATCTTATGTGATGAGCATGAAGAAGTGAACCAAATGGAATTTTTGGTACAACTGGGAGAAGTGGATTTTTTTAATAACCCTTTTATTACAGGATTTCAGGGGTTCTATATGGATGACTATATGGAAGTAAACCATGAAGACATGGTAATGCATGATGAAAGATTAAGTACTTGGCATGAGTACATATGGATGAATGGAAGGTGCAAGTAGCCACCAAGGAGGACACAATTTTTTGTTGTAGAGAACAAGAAAGGAGTGCCAAAGAATTGGAAGACAATGAAGACAACAATGGGATCCAAAGGGACTTGGATTCTTTTCAACCCCCGGGAGCATGGTGCAAGGGCACCTCCTGAAGACAAGAATGGTCAATTGGAAGATCTAAAGAAGAACATGATCTATAAGGTCCTTAAATTGGTGTAATATGGAATTTGAAGCTATTTTATGTAATAGGAGTAGTTACATATATGCAAAGCATGATAATTTTCATAAAATGCAACAAAAATTTGTAAAAGTTGTAATTGATGTAAAGTGTCAATTTTTACACAATAGGCCTAGAGGATAGAGATTAGGTCTATAAGTGGATTTAAGAGTTTTTATATGATATTGGGGTCCTAAATGGACAAAATACAAAGTTATAAGTATTAGGAGTTTATTTGAATAAGTTTCAAAATTTGAATATTTGAATTCAAACGGTCACTTGGGATTAGGAGGGAAACTCTAAAAATGAGTTTAAGTTGTTTTGTTAGCATACCCAACTGATTTGATTAGGTTTAGGAGTTTTTTAGAAATCTATATAAACTTTGTAAATGGCATAAAATGGATAGAAGAGAGGGAGTACGGTCTGAGTGTCATTTTGTATGGACTATCATAGTTTGAAAGCAATAAAGTTCAGCTTTCTTGCAATTTTGGGGTTGGATTTGATATGTAGTTGATTTATAATCATTTTTATGGTAGGATAAGGACATTTCAAGTTGGTTTCAATCTATTTTTATTCATTTCCAAAATTCTAGTTTCCATTTGAAGTTCACTGCCATGTTCAAGCATTAATTTGCATTGTTTAAGAATGTGAAATCATAGATCCATCCCCTTTATGTAATTACTGTCACTTGGGGATGGATACTAACATTTTAACATATCATTCTAACAATGTTAATGTAGGAATAAGAAAGATTTTTTTGGTGGATGAAGTTTGAATGGTGTTGAAGGGGTTGAAAGGGTTATGGAATTTGGTGCAAAGGTGTAGTAGCCATGAAAATAACCACATGAGGTATTTCTATTTTTTCATTTTGTGTTAGGGGAAGCCAAATTCATGGCAAATCTAGAAGGACAAGTTCTAGAAGTGAGTTTTGGGATTTTTTCAAGAAGGCCCTTGATTTTAGGGGCATTTGGAGTCAAATTTGGGGATTTCATATCTAGAAGGGTAATATGATCAAATTGATTGAAATTTACTTGGTGAGGTCAAATAAGAACTATTCCAAAAGATTCAAGGCTTGGTGTTAAGTTTAGCATATAGTTCCTTTGTAAAATGATGGTTTTAGCCCTCCTTGAAAACTATCTCAGTCAGCGTTTTGGAAGGTTTAGTCCAAAGGAATTGCGGTGATAATTAAAGTAAGTGATGTAACTTTAAAAATGGTGCTTTAATATCAAAAAAAAATTTAGATTCTTTTGGGGAAGTTCTGAGAAAACTGAGAAAAGAAGTCAGTGTTGTACTACAAGGAATTGGGAAATGCATGCCTAGGAAGAGCAATTGGTCTTTGGGTGAGAAATGAGTGGAAAGGAAGACCATAGATGTGAAAGATAAGATTTTTAGAATTTTTTAAAAACATTTTAAGGTTTTGGGAACACCCATCAAGGGAGTTAAGGGTGTTGGGATGTTTCTGTTGAGAACAACCATGAAGCATGAGACATGATTGAATGAGGGGATATGAGTTATGAGAGGATAATTAAAGATGTGGAGTCTAGGGTGGTACAAGATTTTTTACTTGACCTATGATAGGTCTAGAGAGTGTTTTTGGGCTTTAAGTTGATCCTTGGAAGAAGGAAGGAATCAAGTGTTGTTGCAAAACAAAGGAGAAGATTGACAATCTCCTAAGAAGATTTCAAATTCACCACTAGCCTCTACATTAGTTATTGATCATTTCTATATAAATATTATTATTATTTATCATTTATAAAGTTATCAATTATCATATCTATCTATCTTCATTGTTTTTAGAGGTGGAAACACCAAAATGGGGGTTTGATTTTAGTCGACCTCTAAACCAACCAACCCAACACTTTTCCTTGTCATTGTGTGCGTAGAATCAAAAGAGGAAATGAATTAGAATCTTGAGATTATTCTACCTCTAGGTTAAAATATATACTCTTTCTTCCTCCTTTCTTTAAAGTAGTTGGTTCACTTCATAGTTTACTTTTTGTCATTCACATTCATAGTGTTTTTACTTCTATTAATCTAGTTATTGGTTTTATACTTTCTTATCTTGAATTTTGTTCCTTATTTGTATGGGATGCACACATGCCATGTATTGGAATAACTATGGAAATTTGGGACTGAGAGGGGAGGGGTGAATCAGTACCACTAAAAAATTTCTAACCACATTCACTGATTAAACCATATATTGGTGCTTACTGATTACCGAGTTCTTAACTTTGAAATGAAAGTAATATAATGCTTTTAAAACCATAACATCAAAGCATTAAAAAATAGAACTCATAACACCATGATTTTGGTAACACAAAAATCCTTGGTTAGAGGAAAACACTATAGTGGGGATGACACCCACAACCTTCACTAACTACAGTACAAAGGGTGCTCCGTTAGAGCTACAAAGTTTAGCTATTTCTGATAGCTTACCCAGTTAAGAGTATATATAAAACTTGTTTGGTCTACCTGATTAAAGTATTTTTACAAACTCTACACTTATAGATGTACCCTATTAAATTATTTACAAATATAAGACCGGTTAAGATCTACCCAGTATTGGGATTTAAAGCTCTCAATACAATAGTATCAAATAACTTAAGAATGTCTATAATAAGTGCATCAAATATAAATGATGATCAAATTCTATGTGATCTGATTGTGTTACCTCAATCTCAAACTATAACACTATTATGTTCTTCTCTGCTGTATCTAAATTTCTTCTTGGTGCTCTCTGTTCTGCTCTTGTTCTTCAATAACTCCTTTAACTTTTTCCACAATAACAGTAATAGCTTCAATTCTCTTCTCTCTGTCTCCTTGTATCTTACATACAAATTCATCCAATATATATGAGATTATGCCTCTTAATATTATGCATTAGGTACACTATGAATTTATTTTGACCATTAGATCTTCTTTCTAGCTCGATGACCATGTCACTTATACCTTGGTACTTGTTGTTTTTCTTGGAAATAAAAAACTTTCTTTTTTTCCACTTGATCTATACCTTAGATCTTCACTCTAAATTATTTAAATCGTTGATCATGTAACAAACCTTTATACATGCTTTTAGACTCTTAATTAATTCTCTGACAATCATTACATGTGATCTGATCATGTTTTCAATTAACTATCTAACTCAGTTGAGTAACTCCACAATACTTGGTTAAATGATCTTCAATGCTTGGTGTACTATTAAATTAGTGTACTACACATGCGCTTAGTGTAGTGTGTTGCTCGATAACTATAGGTGTTCAGTACTACTATCTTTAACTTTGTTACTTTACCGACTGGCTCGGTGTGCATTATCGACTCGCCTAATACTTGAATATCTCCTTTCACCGACTGATTCTTCTTAAATCCATGAATTTGAATAAACTAATGACAAAAAAATATCTTTTAGAGATAAAAATCTCCCCCTTTGACATTAGTTGGGCATTTTTGACAAAAAATCCAAAGTCATCAAAATTTGTAACTCGCCCTTGGAGCTTATTCCCTATACATATACAACTCTTCTTCCTTTTTGTCATTTTACATATATATACTTTTTTTCTAACATATATATATATATATATATATATATATATATATATATCTCCCTTTTTGTGTTTTCTGGCTAAGATATCTATCCCCCTTTTTTGACTAAAACTACCAAAAGTAAAATGTATTAATCAAAAATATGTTTATACCTCTATTGTACACCTTAAAGTACAGTCTCACACGTGTCTCAGAGATTTTGAAGTATAATAATAGGCTCTATGATATCTGAAGATAAACCAACTATAGTGTCTAGTGTGCTGACATCTAAAAAACTTGCTAGTTCTTTGGTTTTCTTTAAGTGTATCTGCATAGATTAGATGTGGGGAATTAGAAATTCTTGCAGTTCAAGCAATTCCAATATGAGCTTATCCTCCTCTTGTTTCAATGAAATTTTAACTCCCATGAGTTCTTGGATCATAGAGTAGTAAGTCTGGAATTCTCTAGGCTCGGTAGTTAATTCCTTAAGTTGCTCAGTCATCTCTTTTTCAATGTCTTCTTCCTTCTTGATTTCCTTAGTAAAGTTTGAAAGAATACAAAACTTTTGAAATAATGAAATGATGGATGTCAATTGAGATTCAACTTCATAACATAACTCGTAAAGAGTTACCTTCTCTATTTCAATTTCTTTCAGCAAATCTTCCATCAACTTCTTCTCCATACTCTCATTGTGAATCTTCAACATGTATTCAGTCATATCCTTGTTTGGTCCTTTAATCTGTTGGGCTAAATCACCAACTTGGTCTTATAGAGGTTCAGATTCATCAATTTTAGCTTTAGGAACAATGTCCTGGAAAATCTCCTTCACATTTTCTAATATATTTACCTTCTTTTTCTTTGCCAATGACTTATCTTGTTCATCCTTTTGAGCTGCTATCTCAACATATATAGACAATTATTTAGGCTTCATCACACTAGGGTCACCTTTTGGTACGATGATAGGCTTTCTCAAATCAATGATTCACTTCCTCTTTTTGTTCTTCTTCTTCTCAATCAACTTGCTCTCACCAATAAAGCATTTTGAACATGATGCCTTAGTTGCATCTAGTGACTCGGTATGTGTATCGGCTATGATTTCTTCTTCTTTGACTTCTTCTTGTGGTTTCCCTTCTTCTTTCTCTTCATGCTTTTGTTTCTCTTCATGCTTCTCCTTAAGATGTGATTCCTGTTGCATTTCACTTTGAGTATCTTGTGTCTTTTGTACATTCTGATCAGTTGTTATGTTGGTAGGTGGAATATTTTTTTTCTGACTATCGTTGTTGGTTGGGGGTTCCAAAGCGGTGTTCTTTTCTTGTTTGGTCTCAGTGGCCTTAGGCTCATAAACCTTCTCCTTATTTGTATCTACAGGTGTCTTAGTTGTCATGTCAGGTGTGTCTTGTACAAACTCAGTACTGATAGTGTCATCAATTGTATAACTTTGTACTTGTGTCATGATTGGATCTTTTCTTAGAAAAGGTGCATTAACAACATCCATGCACTTGGTATCATTCACTTGTGTGACCATGAAATATTCATATTTTGATAACTATTTTGTAGGATCTTCTTCCTCAAGTATATCTTCAATAATAATCTCTGCATTATCAGTAGTTAGATCAATAGGATCTATTTGCTTTGTGATTTCCTTTTTCTTATCAACAATGGTTTCATCTTGATTATTTTATGCTTCATCATACTCGGTATCATCTATGTGAAATATGTCTTTCCATTTTGCAGTTGTTTCCTTCTCCACAAATTGTATGTCTCCATTCATTATTCTTAGGGGTCTTCCCTTGACTAGAAATCTATTCAAATACTTATTCAGTGCTTCATGAATTTCAGATGGTACAAGGTAGGGAATAACATGTACTAGTGACCTCTCTCTCATTTATTTTCTGCATTGATAGCATACTTCCATCTTGCATCAATCGTATTGTGTAGTTCCTCTGGTAACTTGTTTGCAAGTTTAATAAGTGTAAATTTGAATTTTAGCAATGCTACCATTATAGCTTCTTCAATCTTCTTCTTATCTTCTTTATTCCCTTTCTCATATTTGGCTTTCCTGAAGGCTCCTAATCTTCCTAATTTATTTAAAATTTCCAAAAAATCATCAAGATTTTGTGGAACATGTGAAAGGTCTGCAACTGGTATAGACTTGTTTGCCTCATCAAACTTTGTTTCACTTTCATTACCAAGTAATAGTTTTCTTTTGGTACGTGTAGGTTGTGTCCTTTCTCTAGATCTTACATAAGTCTTTCCTCTCGATTGTACTACCTCTACAATTTTATTCTCTTGATTGTACTGAAGACCTGGTGTTCCTTCCAATACCTATTTTTCTCGGTGAAGACAGTTGCAAGCATTTCTTGTCAACTACAACAATAGCTTGTTCATTCTCACTGTCCTTATCCAATGTATCATCAACTCCAAGAGTTTTTGAAAAAAAATCAGTCATTTTGATTTCTTTCTTGATTGACCTAGGTACCATTATACCTTTATTGATTTTATCTTTTACTTCTTCATAGGTGTCATACCAATTTTCATTAGGATCAATTGGTTTAGCTAATAATGCTTCTATCTATTTCAAACCAATATCAATATCCATCACATATCCCATCAGTTGAATCCATTCAACTATAGGTTCAACAACCTTGATTATACAAACATCAATATCTACCTCAAAACATATATTATCCTTATATTTAGCAATTAGTTGAGGTGGAACTCTGTATCTCTTATGCATTCTTGCTTGGAATTTCAAAAAGTAATCAGACATAATTTCATCAAAGTTGTCTCCTAGACTTTGTATACATTCATTTATTTGATAGATGATTGGCCTATTAGTTTTTCATACTATATCTCCAATAGAGGGAAATGAATTCTGATAGTAAAAGAAAATACATACCAATAATGAACCAAATTTCAAGGTTTTGGTCTTTGCCTTTTTTATTGTATTCATGTATTCATCTATTTGCTTCAGCAAAAATTCACAAACATCTATCTGAATTCCTTTCTTCACTATCTTAAATGTCAGTTCTATTGCTCCACATGGTACACTATCCACTCAAGATGATTGAAATATTTGGTAAGATATGATATTACATGCATACCTTAACTTAGGATCCTCAACAGTAGATATCCTCATTCCTCTACCATCCCATTGTGCCTTGGTTAGCTCGGTGAGCTTACCCTTGTTGATTTTCTTTATTGCCTTGGGATTGTCTCCAATAGGGAATCCAATGATGATGTGCAAGACATCCTTCGTTATCTTAATTGGTTCATCCAACCACATAAATTGGTCATGTACTCAGCTGAGAACCATCCTTACCCATTTGGGCTTGAATACCCTCGGTAAATGTATTTCATGAATTAAACCTTTGGTTTCTAGATGTGTATTCTCATCCTTAACTTTTCCATTCATGCACAACTTATTGAATGAAGAGTCGATCTCTGCTTCACACAAATCTTTGATCTTGCAATGAATAAACATGCAGACATCTTCAATCAAAAGTACTCGTGGTGGGATTGAAGATAATGCTCACTTCATATTTATTTTTGTGGCTATAGCTGTGGGTAACTTGTACATAGGGTTCACTGGTTCAACATTCTTCACTAGTACTGGTCTTTGCATCCTCGGTGCCATGATTACCTCCAATATAATGATTGAACAAACTAGGGCACACTTGATAAAACATGGCTTTGCAAACACAACTCGGTATGACCAATTATCTCATAAATATCTCATAATGGTTTTACAAAGATTCAAAAATACCTTGAAATCAATTTGATTGCTTGAAAAAATGATCGCTCTGTCATGTGCTCAAATGCTCTTCAAAAATGTTAGGTTCAAATGAATAACAAACTGATCTATTTATAGCTTTTCCTTGATTAGGGTTTCCAATGCCTTTAATTATTTGCATTAAATGCCCTTGTCGAGTCCCTTCTACCTTTATACTGACAACATAGTTACTTTTCTTAACCCAATAAACAAAATAACCATACATTACAATGTTCAACCAAAATTTCACAACTTATCCAAATGCATCTTGATATGTTGATATGAGTCTTAACTCTAATGATTAGGAAATGAAGTAAGATTTATAATAAGCATTTAGTTCCTACATACCTCTCACCATTTAGGTGGAGCTTAGTGCACCAGACTCGGTAGAGATGGTGTTATATATGGTTCCAAATGATGTTCCATCTTCCAGAGTCTTTCTCCTCTAGGTTTTGTTCATTTATTCTCTATTTTCTTCAATGGTAGATGGTGTATTCTTTGTAGATTAATCTTCGGTCGATGCATCTCCTTGGTATCTAGAATTTATTTCTAGGTGTCCTACCCTATAATAGTGGAAACATGCCATGCCAGGGCTCCTCCATGATCTTCTGTTATTCCTTTCGTGCATCAATATGCAATTTGTAACAATTTGTTATATCTTCCACAAGATAAACATGAAATCCTTGTATTATAATCCCATGGTATAGATGTGTCTACTTGGTTAGTATCTGCATTGTATCGGTTAGGCATCCACTTATTATTTCTTTTCTTTTTTCTACACTCTTCATTCTTGTGACCATATGTGTTGCAATTCTTGCAGTAACCATCAAAATTAGGTTTTCTTGTGTTGTTAGTAAAGTTGGTTCTACACTCTGTTAGAGATTTTTCTTGTCTGACCTTTGTTAAGCATCAATGCTTGACTCTATGATTCCCAAGACTTGAATAAAAAAGGAAAAGTCTAATTGATGAGGATTTAGTCCTCCTTCTTCTTTGAGCTCCACAGACTCAAGCGGGTGTACCTTTCATAGTTTACTGCTTCTCAATAAATTTAACAGTGGATCAAGGGTTTACACTGATTTGTCTTTGTCTTTTACTGCAAAAAATGATAAAATATTCTACAAATGAGTAGAACCAGTCTTATGCAGAACTTAATAATCTAGACCATAAACTTGACAAGGGGAAATATTAGTGAAATAAGGATTCTCATCCTTCTTTTATTTGAGTTCTAGACCTAGGCAGGCTAACCTAATGATTCTCTCTCCAAGGAATCAACAAAATAAACTCTATTCTCTAATACAATTGATAAACATCTATGTTCTTAATAACAGAAATATAAAGGATTGTTTAGATTTAAGTTTGATGATGATAACTACTATTCAAAATCTAGACCAATGCCTAATCCTGGGCAAAGAGTCAATTGAAAAATACATTCACAAAAATCTCTTAATAAAAACACACATGAAACTCAAGTGAGATGCCTTACAAACCACCTTCTCATTTCCACACCCATGTATCAAATTCTTAAACTAATATCTATCCCTCTGAAACTACTTATAAGATTTACTCCCTCGAAAGAAACTCACAAATAATCTCACACTTACCTTGTAACCAATATATTTAAAATGCCTTAAAGATTAAACATACAAGAACATAAACAAAAATACAAGAAGACATCATTGATGTGAAACAAGAACTTCCATTTGTATTTTATTAAAATATTTTTTCTTAGTACATTCAAAATGACAAAAAGGATTGAAACTTAGACCAAATTCAAGAATCTGCCTTGCAGTTGTAAATTCACCATCTTTTACAATATGTTACAACTTGATATTTATAGTGAGCAATAGCCATCTTGAAATCATTAAAGAGAAAGGATGAAAAAAGATTTAGATGGCTAGGAAAAACCTAAAAGTGCTAAAAGAAAAAAAAAATAGTTACACTTTCAGTCGGTGGAAGAAAACACTTGAGTAGCTGATTTGGAATCTTTCCAAATCCTTTGTAGTTGGCACCTTTGTTCGCAGATATTCTGGGTAACCTCTTGAGGTTGTTGTGAGACTAGTGACCACAAATACATGCTAACTTACTCTATTCTTGATGATTATTACCATGCCTGTGCTCATTGATCAGGTGTCAAGTGCCACTTTACTCTTCATCTATCACGTCCAAGTCAATTATTGCTAGTTTCTTTTTCTTTGGCTTGGTGATAGGATCCCAAAGTGTAAATTCTTCTTGTGAAGGACAATTGAAACCTTGTAAATCCTACAATTTTTTCTTCTTCCTTTCCCACCTGGCATCAGTGATATCCTTGACATCTATAACAAAATTTACAAAGTTTGTTTTTGCTTTGAAAGCTTCATCCAAGGCTTTATTGAGCCTGTCCATGTCTAGGACACTATCATCTATCAATAATTCCTCTTTCTTAGGAATAAAAGTGTCAAATTCTTTCCTCCACTCTTCAACAGACTTTATCTTTTCATCTTCTCCTTTGATTGGAGGGATAAACGTGCTAAAATCAGGGCCAAACATATTGACCCTTGCTTGAATCTGATTGAATTTTCCCTTAAAGAAATACAATGATGTACCAATGTGCTCAAAAATCTCCTTCACTTAGCATACTATCTCTAGAAGATCTATCCTATGTGGTTGTAATGCTTCTAGCCTCTCAAAAAGGGACCCCCTGCTTGACCATGTACTAAATAATGGGTCCAAAATTGCTATTTGGCCCTTCACCTCTATTTCTAAGCCAAGCATTCTATTGTAGGCCTTGTGCACTAGGTCCACCTTTCCTTTTAGGATATCAATCCTATGCTAAAAGATATTAAATAAGGAAGCTAAAGCAACTTCATTATGATCTTTGCCTATTTTCTCTATTCCTTGTGGGAAATCCCCAGTAGTTTCTATCTGAATATATGAAACTTCTTTGGATGGAGTGGGAAGAGCTTTACGTGCCTTTTATATTTTCTTATTCAAAACCTCCACTTGCCCTTGTAATGCTTTGATTTGTATCAAGCATCTTTCTCTGTCCTTAATTACAACAACTGACTCATCAAAGAGTTTTGCATATCTTGCAAAAAGTTGCTCTATTTTTGCCTGATTGAGGTGGGAAAAGTGGGTGATAGCCTGGGAGATCTCAAGGTCAGCAATATTCAGTATAGTCCAGATAATTTTATCTCCATCCAATTTTTCTTCAACACTAACCAGAGATGGATCTTGTGTTCTTGGTGCTAGGGACCACATGGCTAGAGTCTGGGATCTTAGATCATATCCACATCCCCTTATCATCTCTCCAATCTGAGTCTCAGAAGACATATTGGCATCTGCTTGCTTCCTGATTTGGTCAATTATAAAATCAGAGGCCAAAACCCATCCAGGCACAAGTAAAATTCCACTGGACTTAACTAATTTTCTAGCCTCCTTAGGTGTTATGGTCTCAGTCTTAGGATCATAAGATTTCAAGGCTTGCAGAACTTCACTCTGTATAGTATCACCCTTAGTTAGCTGCAATTGTGATCCAACTTCTTTCTGCTTTCTCCATATCAAGAATTTCTTGAATTCATCAGTCTTGATGAATGCATCATCACTTAGAAACTCTTCTTGATAGAGTTCTCTTTCATCTTGGCATAGTTGGAGAGGTAATTCCACTTCTTCTGGACATATTTTTCCTTTTTCTTTCCCTCTCTGATTTTCTTCCTCAGTTGATGATGGTATTGCCTATCACCAGGGATCAAGGCACTTACTCTATCTTTCTTCTTCTCCTCTGTCTCTTCTTGAGAGAGCTCCCCTTTTTCTATTCGTTGTTTCTTCCTTGGGGGCTCATTTGTCACTTCAGTATCAGGAACCTTTGTGAGATCAACTTCTATATTTTCCTCTACTGTAGGTGGTTGGTTCATGTGAGGAGGGCTATATACTAGATATCCTCCCTCATTGTCCTCTTCATATTTAGAAGATGAATGCTTCTTAGGGCCTCTCTTTTTTTCCTCAATCTGAACCTCTAATTGATTGTACAAAGTATGATACATTTCAATCATCTTTGTGAGTCTTGTCATATGGGGCAGTCCTCAGAAGAAACCTCCAAAAGGGATCCCTTGTTTCTTCATTTATTGTTCCAAATACATTAAATCTTGGTATTTTTCAGCTCTACTTGCTGCCTCTTCATCCTCTAAGATGTTTATGATAAGATCCTCTTCAACACAGTCCTCGTGTTCTTTAATGACAATGATACTTGGGGTTAATAGTTTCTTTGCACTCTTGATGAAATCCTTAGATTCTACATACCTATACAAGGCCATGCTCATCCTGCATTTACCTAACCATTTGTTCACTACATCCATGTCCCTTTTCCCAATGATAAAGCCAACAAATTTGAATTGTCCGGGTGTAAAGGTGCCTTTTCTGTGAGGACCCAAATGCTCCTTGTCTGTCCACATTAATTGCCAGATAAACTCCATCAAAGCAACTCTTGGAGGCACATACTTTGGAAGTATGTGTGGAGGTTGATAACATCCATAAACCCTAATAAGGGTATAAGTCTTTTCACAATAGAAGTCACCCCAATTGTGATCTCCTGGCCATTTGTCCACATACTGACAAGGTCTTAGAAGCTGAAGCACCCTGACTGTCAATCTAGTTACATTGAGGCCCATCAAGTATAGAAGTGGATATACAATACAATTCTCAAGACCACAGAATTGATTTTCATTGGAAGTGTAATTCCAAACCCTAATCCATAACTGTACATGGAAGTGTAAATTTGGAAGTGTAAATGGCTGGCCTTGGAAAAGCATCGTAGGTCTCAAAAACTTTGTATTCACGATGTCTATATTGAAGTATAGAATCAAATGCATTAAAAGAGAATAATGCATGAACTTGGGGTTGGTCTTCTTCTGAATACTGACAAGGCCCTCATGTATTCTATCAATGACATACTGAATGGAGTCAAAGTCAGTGTTGGCATGGGAATTCTGAATATCCAGGATGATCATGAGTAGATCTGCAGGTAGCTTCTCAATGTGTCCATCAATGCCCAGTACTCTATACAGCTCATAAGCTATATACTTCATGTAGAAGCTTACATCTTTAAATTCACATGGTGCACCCTTAGAAGAAGGCATTGGGGCTACATAATTTCTATTCGACCTAGGCTCATGAGATCGGATCAACTTGCTAACTATGTTGACCTCTTTGGTATACTTGTTCTGCAATTTGGTCAAGTCAATATTTGTTGCAGAGACATGGTATATACCAAAGGCTTTCATGAAAAATTCCCTATCCAAGGTAACTAAGGTTGTTTCATCACCTTTTTTGATAGTTTTGGAAGTAGGGTCATATTTCCTAGCCAATTCTACTAATAAGTCTACATCTATGAAGTCATATGGGACAATTAGCTTGGCTAAACCTAATGTCCAAGGGTTTGATATATGAATCTTTCTATCCTTATTTCTATAAAAGTAATTAAACAAATGATAACTAGAGCACCCGAGAGTGTTGGGATCCCTACAATTTGACATTCCATCAACAAAGTGTTCGCCATTTACCTTTTTGTTCTGGTTGGTTCCTGGCATCAGAGCAACAAATTCATCTGAGTAGTTCCTCTTTCCTTTCTGTTCTTCCTCTGCATCCTTTCCCTCACCACTAACTAAAGCTTTGCTTGACTCGGCTCATCTTTACTGATTCTGGATGATTCTTCTCTCAGGAACATGCTCTTCATAATTGCTCTGAAACTTATGCAATTTTTTGCTCGGTACTCTGAAAAATTTGGTAATTAGAATGTACAAAGGTTGCATCTATTTATCATTGAAAATTCAATGTATCAGTCTAGTCGAGAACCTGGAAACCATTTCTCAATCACTTCTACAATAAATCTGTGTGTCTTGAAATCAATTCTCTCCTAGCTGTGGCACTTGAAGTTGACAGGTAATCAAATTTGAAAATCCCAATTGGAAAAGTCATGAGTGCTTTTTCTATTTTAAAACCTCTTTTTTATGTGAAAAGGCTTAATACGTGATCTGATTGGTCTGCTTTTCTTGCATTTTCACAGCTTAGTAGATTACTTGTACTTTGTCAGGATATTTCATCTTTATTAATCCTGGCTTTTATATTTCTTTCCTTGAAATGGCACGAGTCGGGATACTCACGATCTTACTATACTTAAACCATTGTCTATCTGGAGATCACGCGACTGCCTTATCTCCAAGTTGCTGAAAGTTTCCTTTGACCCGAGTTACATTGAGATCTAGTGCCAGCCACAAATCTCTTACTTCATCAATGGTTTTCGCTAAGTTGCTAGATGGTTTTCTTAACTCTGACTTTTTTCAGAGATTCAATGTTGGCCAGTCATTTTAATTTTACCTCACCTTTGGTTTACTTCTTAACACTGAGTGAATCATTTCTTCTTACCTCTGAATATTGTAATAAAATTTACTAAGTTTTTCTTTGACCATGATCAAATCTAGAGATTCAGAGATAAAGGAAACCACCAAGTTGCTTTATAAAACTCTTAACTCGAGTAGCATTTGGAGATCTAGTGCTAGCCGTTCATCTGAGATGAGATCAATGATCCTCACTAAGTCTTTGCACTTTTAACTTAACCTTAGGTTCATTTGGAGATCTAGCGACAAGGTGAGAAGATAACTTTGTTTTGACTCTGGGTGTATCTGGAGATTACGTGACTTCTTTATCTCCAAGTTGCTGAATTATTTTCTTAACCTTGAGTTTATTCAGAGATCACGCGACAACCACACGATGAGATCTTGATCTATGCCTTTCGCTGAATCTCTGAGTCATTCTATACTTTCTCATTTTATCTGGAGATTATGCGACAACACTTGATCTTACTTTTAATCCATGGTTTGTGTTGAATCTCATAATCTTTGGCTCTAAATCCAGTCTAATCCAAGATTACACGATAAAGGCTATCTCGCAATATCCTAATGTTTAGACTAATTCTAGTCAAGTCTGGAGATTCAGAGATAAAGGCTATCTCTAAATCGCTGAAAGATGTGTCTAACCTCAGGTTTACTCAGAGACTTCATGAGCATCACAAATTTCCTTTGCCACTTAAACATGTGTCAGCATCTTATCTCATCACTTTCTAATCTCTGAATGATTCATGAGTTCTTGACCTTTTCTAGCGATTTAGCGCCAGACACACATCTCTTTCATGATCAATGGTCCATATTCACTCACGAAAAACCTGACTTGGCTTTAAATTAACCACAACTGACCATCATTCTTTTAGAGATTCACTGACTGAATAGATCTCTAAGTCGCTGAATAGTTCTTATAACTTAGGTTTATTCTGGAGATCATGCACTAGCCCAGGGATCTTTCTTTGATCAATGATCAACACTAAGTCTCTAAATGTTTCTTTACCTAACCAATTCTTCTCAAGATTAAGAGATGACCCTTGATTCTACTTTTGATCCAATGACATGCGCTGAATCTCAAGACTATTTTCTTAACCACACTTTCATTCTGAGATCGCGTGACCAAGTTATCTCTGAATCTCATAATAAACTTCACTTGACTTGGTCTCAGCCATAGGTTCATCTGGAGATTACGCGACTACTTTATCTCTAAGTCACTGAAAGATTTACTAACTCTGAGGTTAATTTGGAGATTACACACATATCGTTCAATCAAACCAAGGATAAAAAAAAGATCGACAGACCTCACTCAATCGCTGAAGAAAAGTTTGACCTTGGCTATTATTTGGAGATCACGCGACAAAGCACAAAGTAAACTTTGTCTTGACCTCAGGTTGGATTACGAGATTTAGCGACAAATCTATCTCTAAATCTCCAAATATTTCTTATAACTAGAGTTAAGTCATGAGATCTAGCGCTAGCCACACGATGAGAACTACATCCACGGTTGTCACTAATTCTCTGAATCTTTGAGATGACTTCACATTTGTCTAGCGATCACGCGCCAACTGCACGATGAGAACAAGATCAACCGCCTGTGCTTAATCTCTGAATGTATAAGAGAATATTCCTTTCTTCTCAAGATTAAGAGATAAAAACTTGTGCCAAGTCCTTAGCCCATAAAGAATATTTTGTTCTGATCATGAGATTAGGAGATAAAGGCAAAGGCTAAAAGGCACATGACTTATAGAACACTTAAGTTACTCGACAAAAGTAACTTAAAAATAGAACAAGGTCATGAAGGTCTAGGGCTTTTTCATGGTAAAGACACAAATGACCTATGGTTTAAGGTTTTAAACCATTTTTTGCACAACATTGCTTGGGGAATAGACACTTTTTCAGAAAAAATTGATGGTACATTGGAATAGACTTTGAATTTTAGGGCATAAACAGATACTGGGAACCAAAACCCTTAGCAAGAATTTTAAAACACAAAATATTCCCAACACACTCAAAATCTTGATGTCCATACTTATTACATATAAAGAAATAACCATCAAATTTAGGTGTACTTGCTGCTTTACCTTTTTTGCTTCTGCAAACTTTAGCAGTGTGTCCAGGCTTACCGCAATAATTACAGCTTGGCTTCTTTAGTTTCAATGGTGGTATAATACCTTGATCTTTCTATGCATTAGATGATTCTCCTTTATCAATAGTGTTGTTCTCATTGAATCCCTGATCTATCATTCAGTTTCTTCTGATTCTTGACCTGTTTGTCCAGTGTTTTCAGTACTTCTTCATTTCTTCTTAGTATTTCATTTGCATCCTTCCCACCTTTCAATCTTTTGTCCATTCTTTCAATCTCTTCTTTTAGTGCTTGGTTCTCAAATTCCTTTCGTGTGCAGTCCTGATTTACATTCAAAAATTGGTCGGTCAATTATAGTGAACTTGGGTCATCCTTAAGATTTCATTATCTTTCTCAATTAACTTGATTTCAACTTGTCTTTTGTCATCTTTTGTCATTCTCTTTTCATCCTCAACTTTCCTTTTACCTTCAATCAATTCGGTCATTCTTATGTTATTATCTTCAAGATCTTTCTTCATTGAATCTAATAGCTCGGTAAGTGAATCATTATTTTCAAGTAGTTCTCTTATAGTAGTCTCATATTCATTAGTCATGATTCCTCCAGATTCTATCTCAAGTGTATCAACATGTTCTTGTGTAGCCTTCAATTCATCATATAATTTCCTTCTTATCCTTAGATAATTCTCAAGTTTCTTTCTCAGATCCATGATTAACTCTCGTACACTCTCCAACTCAAATTTAGGACCATCAATCCTTTTAGATTGCCTATAAATTTCCATGACTATGATCTGTAACTCTCAGGTGGTCAAACCTTTAACTCAAGAGTACTATCTTTGATACCAATTGTTGGAATAACTATGGAAAGTTGGGACTGAGAGGGGAGGGGTGAATCAGTGCCACTAAAAAATTTCTAACCACATTCACTGAATAAACCATGTATACTATTGTTTACTGATTACCGAGTTCATAACTTTGAAATGAAAGTAATATAATGCTTATAACGCCATGATTTTGGTAACAAAGAAATCCTTGGTCAAAGGACAAAACTATGGTGGGGATGACACCCACAACCTTCACTAACTACAGTATTAAGGGTGCTTAGTTAGAGCTACACATTTTATCTATTTTTGATAGCTTACCCAGTTAAGAGTATATATAAGACTTGTTAGGTCTACCTGATTAAAGGATTTTTACAAACTCTATAATTAGAGATGTACCCCATTAAAGGGTTTACAAATATAAGATCAGTTAAGATATACCCAGTATTGGGATTTAAATCTCTCAATACAATAGTATCAAATAAATTAACAATGTATGCAATAAGTGCATCAAATATAAATGTTGATTAGACTGTATGTGCTCTTATTGTGTTACCTCAATCTCCAACTGTAACATTGTTTTGTTCTTCTCTACTGTAATTGAATTTCTGCTTGGTGCTCTCTGTTCTGCTCTTGTTCTTCAATAACTTGTTTAACTTTTTCCGCAACAACGGTAACAACTTCAATTCTCCGCTCTTTGTCTCCTTGTATCTTACATACAAATTCCTCCAATATATATATGTGAGATTATGCCTCTTAATCTTATGTGTTAGGTATTCTATGAGTTTCTTTTGACCACTATATCTTCTTTCCAGCTTGTTGACCATGTCACTTTTACCTTGATACTTAATGTTTTTCTTGGAAATAACAAACTTTCTTTTTGCCGCTTGATCTATACCTTAGATATTCAATCTGAATTATTTAAATTGTTGATAATGTAACAACCCATTATATGTTCTTGTAGACTCTTAATTAATGGTCTGACAATCATTAAATGTGATCTGGTCACATTTTGAATTAAATATCTAACTCGATTGAGTAACTCCATAATACTCAGTTAAATGATCTTCAATACTCTGTGTACTATCAAATCAATGTACTACACATATGCTTGGTGTAGTGTGTCACTCAATAACTAGAGGTGTTCAATACTGCTATCTTTAACTCTGTTACTTTACCGACTGGCTTGGTGTGCATTACCGACTCATATAATACTTGACTATCTCCTTTCACCGACCGATTCTTCTTGTCTCCATGAATTTGACTAAGCTAATGAAAACAAAAATATCTTGTAGAGATAACACCATGCTAGCATCTCAAATCAACATTATAGGCTCAGAATTGTATTCAGGACAATGAGTTAGTGGAATTCACCAAGTTGTCTCAATCAGTAGCTCTTTTATTTCTACTAGTTTATAGCATAAAGTTGTTTCTATTTATATACTTGTCATCACATTAAAGTTTTAATCTTGCTTTAATAAATTGATCTTCCTAGCTCATTAGAGTTCTATTTAAGAGAAATAGCACAAGGGTTGATTCTATAACTGTCGTGGGATCAAAATATGTTACGCCTCAATTATGAGGGGTTAGTAGCACAGATTTCCAATGGGGGAAATCAATCAAATAACTACTAATAATGAAACTACGAGTCAATAAAATAACAAGCAATAAAGGAGGTACACAAATGAATGCAAACCAACAAGGCTTGAATATTCTATTCTCTCTCTCTACTCCTTCTGAAACGTTGTTTGTGTGATGCTCAGTATTGGTGTGGGCAACGTTTATGACTTGGGAGTGTCGATAATATGATATTGAATTATTTGATCACAAGATGGCTTGATGCTTGAACCAACCTGACAGAGTAATGGCGCACGTGAGCTTGAAATCCTGGATCCTTCAATTGGTTATGAAGGGTTTATTATATAGAAAATAAGAATGATATGAACAGTTGAGATCAATCCCAGAGTTAGGAGGATGAACGGTTGAGATCAAATGGAACTAGAGAAGCCATCATTAAACTCCACCTCTTCAACTGGGAGAGAGAAGATAGAGTTTGGTTAACTGAACAACTAATTATGAGTTACCTTTAGAACTGAAGAGGTAATTTGGAGTTACCTTTTTGAACTCAAAATGTGGGTGGAGAAACCCATGTAATCAAAGATATGATTAATAGTTATCTTTTTGAACACCAAGAAAGGAATTAATTGAATATTTAATTCATTTTTATAATTAAAGTATTCAACATATGAGACAATTGAATTCTTTTTGGATTAAAAATTGAATTGTTGAATGAAATTAAATTAATTTAATTGAAATTGATTTAATTAGAATAATTAATTAATAAGTTTAAATATTTAAATTTAAACTTTAGGATATTGAATTTAATTAATTAATGGAGATTAATCAATTAAGGTTAATTAATTAAATAAAATTAATTGTTTAATTAATTTCTAGGATTTTGATTAGATGATTTGGGGAATGAATTTAGAAGGAAATAAATGATTAATTAATGATTAAAAACCCATTAATTAATAGATGAAAATTAGTGTTTTTAATGTAAAGTTGCAAGTCTATTCATTTTAGGGTGTCTATAGTAACTACCTAAAATTGGTCTAGTAAACTTATAGCCCCTAATTCGATTAATTGGCCTTAATAAATCACTAGACCCTAATTATGGGAGCATTTAATTAAACTTGCTTGCATAATTAAACATGACTTGTTGAATCAATTTTTTTTTTGATCGGTGATAATAGTTTCTATTCTTTTAAAAGTCGATTACATATTGGCCATTTAGGTATAACAATCCAAAATGAAAAAACACATACTAACTCAAGGCGTGACAACTATGTCTACATTACAATATTAACTGACAGAGCAAAATGACCTCTATTAACAGAAGTCTACAGAAGGGAAAAGCACGGCAAAAAAAAGACTTCCCAAGCTTCGACTAAGGGAACCATTTAGCTGCATCTCCTTGGGTGAAGTTAGCAAATGCTCCCCACCTATTGAAAAGTTCTCCAACTCTGGGATGGTCGCCACCAACTACTTCCGGGTTGACATTCATGTTCAGTTTTTCTCTGGCTTCTCTAGCTACCTTAGCCCTTGCACCCCGTCGAGTGACTTGGAGTTGCCTTCGGGTAATTGGCATTCTGTCAATGTCAAGGGCCGCAACAGACTTGATGGGTGTTTTCTTCATTTTCTGGGCCTTAAGAACAGATCTCGCCCTTTCCACCTCCACTTTGCTCCACTCCAAAGCCTTTAGCAAATCTTTCCACCCCGCCAAAGCCTGATCCAAGTGTACATCTTTTGGGCTCTCCATCAACCAAATGACCAGCGGTTGCAACCCATGACTTCCCCTTGCAACCATGCAAAAAGGTGCATCACCTATTCGTAGCCCCAGTCCCACCTTGGCCCGGTTGATGATGTCTTCCACACCGCTAACCCATTTCACAACCATACACTGACTGATAACCCTCCTAACCTCTGCTTTAGAATCTGCCACCATGAGTGCCAGGGAAACAAACACGAATGAGATATCCAGATTAGTTCTTGGCCTCCACCCCTTCTGCAAGAAATGCTCACCTATGATTTCTCTGATGGCTAACCAGAAATCATCACCTTCGCCATTGAAGATATGGCTCATCCTGTTTTTTGTGATATGCGTATCAAAGGCGGGAGTCTACCCATTTGTTGACAGTGAGAAATTTGCCTCCATAGCTTTGTTATTTCTTCACTGAAAGATTTGAAGGCTAATTGTTTTTGCTGGTGTATTTAACTTATAGTTGAAGCCTCTAGAATGGGCTGTTATTACCATCGAGTATGCGGGCAGACATTATTACACTTAACTGCTTCAAGTACTATCTTCAACTTTCGCATCCCATGAGATCTTGGCTTTTGGATTTTGTTTCCCCCACGTGATCATGTCATGACATCTTGGGCATGCTATCATTATGATTAGCCACGTGATATAATGGTGGTGTGAAATGAATGTCCATTTATCGAGATAGAAACCTTGGCACTGATTGTACCCATCCTATATGTTGATATTAGTCCTCATTTATGAATTCCTCACAGATTTCAATTTTTTCTTCGAGGGATCCATCTACTCCTACATTCGTTAGTTGGTCAGCCAAACTATTTGCCCCTCTTGGTACATGTGAGGTTTTGAAATCCTCAAAATCTACCAACATACTTCTAATCCTTCTGATGTGCTTATTTAGGTACCATGTATCCATCTGACCCTTATTGATTCCATTTACTACCAGGAGGGAGTCGCCTTCTAGGTGAACTTTCCTAAAATTGAGTTTTCTCACCATGAGTACAGCTTCAACTACAGCTAGGCATTCTACCTCATTATTAGTGCCATTACATAATATTTTAGCCCCTAAGGCCATGATATCCCCCTTGTCATTTTGAGCTATGTATCCAATTCTAGAAATCCCAGGATTACCTCAGGATGCTCCATCAAAATTGATCTTGATCCATCTAGGGGGTGGTGGTTTCCATCTGTTATTGAGCTCCTCTTCTTCCCTTGAGTGAGGATGAACCCTCAGACTCCCATTAATGGGCCTATACTTCACAAGCGACCATTGCCACTGTACCAGTATATTAGATTTTGTGAATGGGGCCTTACTGGCATTGGTTTGTGCAGCCACATTAGACACAAGTTCTGAGACAACAATTTCAAAACTTGTAAGAAAACTCTCAACTGATTTAGCTTTTTCTGTGAATATCCTCTTGTTTCACTCATTCCAGATCAGCCACAAGGTGCTAGATGGGAGGACATGCCATATTGCAGCAAGTGATGATAGTCCCTTTGGATCTGGCCATGAGATGATCCATTCTGTTAGTTTGTCAGGTAGGGGTCCTTGCCACTTCAGTTTCCCAAGGCCAAATCTCCACACTTGTGCGAATTCGCAAGTAAGGAAAAGGTGGTCCAATGTCTCCTCTAATTTTTTACACAAAATGCATCTGAATGGCCCAACAAAACCTAGCCAAGTTAATCTATCACTGGTGAGTGCTCTCCTATTCCCAGCCAACCAAGCAAAATTCGTAGCTTTAGGGAGACAGGATTTCCTCTAGTAGATCTTTTCTTCCCACTCCACTCTTTGGCATTCTTCTTCTAGGAGAGAATGACCAATTTTGACCGAGTATTGGCCAATTTTAGCACCAACCCACATTGCTTCATCCTGCTCTTCTGAGGCTGGGACCACCCTCAAGTTCATGATCTCCTTCAATGTCTCCTGATGTTCCACCGAGAGTCCCAACTCCTGAGGGTCCTTCCATCTAAGTTCCTGGCCCAGAGAAAAAGAGGTTAGATCTAAAAAATCCCTTACCTTTGTCCCCCATGCACGATCTATGGCCAAAATAATTTGAGGCAAAACCTCATTGCCCAACGCTGGTTGGCCATCCCAGGAGTCCTGCCAGAAAGAAGCTTTCCCACCATCCCAAACTTGCCAAGACAAATGGTCTATTATTAGTGGTCTATAGCACAAAAGGAAATTCCACAAAGCTGAGCGTCTAGGTGGGTTGTTGATAGTTAGGATTCTTGAATTGTCCGTACAATCCAAATACTTAGCTTGAAGCACTTTAACCCATATCTGCTCTGACTTACAATACATTTTCCAAACCAACTTGGTCCCCATTGCTTCATTAAAGAGTTTCCAATTCCTAATGCCAACTCCACCCCCACCTCTTTTTTTACAAAATATGTCCCAAGCAACTAGGGGAATTTTGTCCTGCTCATTAGCACCATTCCATAGGAATTTCCTCATCTTATTTTGTATGCTTTTAATTATTTTAGATGTGATCCTAAAATAGGCCATTGGGAATACCAGAATAGCTGAGATAACTATTTTGATCAATAAGATTGGCCCTGCCAACGTGAGCCATCTGCTCTTCCACCCGTCCATCTTAGCATAACATTTATCAACCAGATCTGACCACAACTTTACTTTATCTACCCCAGTGAAGAGGGGAGTGCCCAAAAATTTCCCTGGGAGTCAGCCTATCTAAACACTAAGAGCTCTTGCTATATCTTTCTGTGAGCCCGCCTCTGTCCCAAAGAAGAAGACAACAGATTTCTGCCAGAAGAATAAAGAGGAAGGGAGAGATTGGGTCACCTTGCCTGATTCCCTGTGTCATTTTGAAGAAACCTTGTGGGGTTCCATTAATCAGGATGGAGGCCTTGTAGGATTCAATCATACCTCTAATCCACTGAATCCAAGTTTCATCAAAGTCAAACTTCTTTAGAATCTCAATGAGGAAACCTCTATCCACTCGGTCATAAGCCTTTTTGATATGCATTTTTAAGATCATATGCCTCTGCCCGCTGATTTTGGCCAAGTGGATCACTTCATGGGATATAATAATACCATCCACTATGTTCCTATTGGGAGTGAACCCACTCTATTCACAGAAAACTAGGCTTTCCAGAACTGTCTTAAGGCGGTTTGCCGCAACCTTGGTAATGATTTTGTAGATCGTGTTACAGAGAGAAATAGGGTAGAACTCCTCAAAGGAACTGGGGTTTTTAGTCTTTGGAATTAATGTAACCATCGTATTATTGAAGTCTTTGAAGATGAAGCCTCTAGAACGTGATTCGTTCACTACCACCAGCAGTTCTAGGCCAAGCATCTCCCAAAATATTTGGTAGAAAAAAGCTTGGAAACCGTTAGGTCCCAGTGCTCTATCTCCTCCCATACCAAATACTGCCACCTTTAGCTCAGCCAAAATGACTAGGGCAGTGAGTTTCATGTTGTCCTCTGGTTTAACTAAGTTCGGGATGAGTTGGAGAAGTTCACCTTGGGCCTGAGCATCATTCATCCCATCCTGCGCCCACAGACTTGAAAAGAAATCAACTGCCTCTCTGTTGATTTCAGCTGAATCTTCTATTATGTTGCCATTAGTTGTTTTGATTTCCACAATCCTATTCACACTCCTTTTAATTTTGACCGAACTATGGAAGAACTTTGTGTTTCTTTCCCCTGCCTTGAGCTAGTTTTCCTGTGATTTCTGTTTCCAAAAGACTTCCTCTCGCTGAAGAATTTCATTATATCTACTCAGCAGATCCTTTTCAATGAGAAAATCAACATCATCCATACCATCATTTAGTACTTTGAAATTTAAGGCCTCCAACTGACCTTCTAGTTGCATTTTTTCTACAAAGATATCTCTGAAATGAGTCCTATTCCATGTTTTCATTTGCTGCTTAAGAAACCCCAGCGTTTTCCAGAATTTAAAGGTCAAATTTCCCTCTTCAGTGGGAGTCGAGGTCCACCACTGCGAGACCAACTCCTTGAAGCCTGGTTCTCGTAGCCACATTTTCTCCATCTTGAAAGGATTCCTAGGAGGAGTGCCATCCTTGTGGAATCTTAACAAAAATGGGTAATGGTTCGATCCAGACAGTCCTAGAATATGAGCTCCAAAAATGAGGGGAAGGACATTCCAATTTCCTGCCAAAAAAAATTGATCTATCTTTTCCGCTATGTTAGAGAAATTGGCCTCCTATTCGTCCATGTGTAGTTCCCACCTCCTGTAGTCACTTCCCACAGACCATTATTGACTACAAAGTTTTGGAAGTCAGTCTGAACTCTACTGAGTCTGCCACTCCCACCCCACTTATCCGAGTGTACAAGGGCAGCATTGAAGTCCCCTATAATGACTGCCACTTGCTACTCAATTCCATTGAGGGCCAGTGCAATCTCCTCCCAGACCCGACATTTATCTTCTGTTTTAGTTAGACCATATACATTGAACAAAAAAAGTGAAACATTGATCATAAAGGAACTCACCTTGGTCAATTGCCAATATATTTCTTTGGCGACCGCTTCTACCTTTACCAGCCTAGGATTCCAAATGATCCATAGGCCTCTAGAGGTCCCAACCGTATCCACAAAAAAACCAGACCACTTCTGTCTTACTCCAAAAATCCTAGCCACCCCTTCACTATCTAACTTAGTCTCCTAGATACATACTAAATCTGGTTTTGTTTGATCAAGCCCTCATTTGATCAAATGCCTCTTGTCAGAGGCATTGCAGCCCATGACATTCCATGTAAGGAACTTCATTGCTTCCCAGAAGGGAAAAGGTCCCTTCTGGATCAAAGCTTAGTTTACCCCTTGGTATTGCCAGCATCAACTAGAAGCTGCTGGTGAGATTTTATTCCCCTTGATTTCAGACTTCTTATCTTGCCTTTTTTCCTTTCTGACTTTGTCTTCTTAATCGTGCGAGGCTCCTTTATACCAACTTCCTCCTGGATTCCTAACAGATCTTTTGACTAGGTTTCGCTAATCATGATTTCCGTGTCTGAATCCGAGCCTCCATAACCTAGTTTTGATGGGGACATATGAATATCTTTAAATCCCTCACATGTTTCCGCCTGGCTTATTATAAGAGCTTTAGTCGCTAAGAGGTCCTCCTCCACTGCAGGAACCATATCCCAATATAGCCTTGGTGAGGTGCCCGCTTGTTGTCCTTCCTCACCTTGGATGGTCGAGCCCTAAACTTGGAAGACTGTCCCCAACTCCGCCCTGGGTGGAGCACTATCCTTTATTGCCACCCCTAGGCAAACATTATCAACCTCCACATGGTTTCCTACCAGTGGATCCGAGATTGAGACTACATTTGGCATCTTGGTTACGGGTTCCAAAGGCACCGAAGGCATTCCCAGATTTGGGATAAGGTAAGCGAGAATGCTCTCAAGGTTATTAACTTCTTTCCCTTTCCCTTTTTGCCTTGCTAAGCACTCTTCTACCTTGTGCCCCCGTTCCTTGCATTCTTTGCATTTCTCTAGGGTTTCTTCCACCATGATCTCTTGCCACCAGTATCCTTCCGTAGTGCGCACTTACACCGCTTGAGGCAAGAGTGGATGGGGTTTCCACAGAATGCAAATTCTTGCATACATGCAAAAGTCCTTTTTGTCCATCGCTTCATCAGCTTTGATGAATTTTCCCAACCTATCACTGATCATTCTGAAGAAGTCATTGTGCCAATACTCATGTGGGAGATTATAGAGTTGAATCCAAATTGGCACTTCTTCGATGGATGCCTGTTTAGGGTTGAAATTTGGGATCCAGTCTTTAATGTAGAAGCCAATCCCGCCCATCATGAATGATCCGTTAAACATGATTCTAGTTTTCTCCAGCTCTAAATCTACTATGATTAAAAAGAAACCATTCGGTAGGGTTTTCACCTCAAAGAGGGGGCCCCATTCGGCTGTCACCCAATTCCTGATTTTGGGGTATGCCGGCCAACCTCCTCCCCACTTCATGAAAAAATCCTGCGCCCTCAACATTTGAACAAAATTTTTCTAGGTTTCAGACTCAACTCGAACACTGATCGATCTATTCTTAGTGGTACCTAACTTATCTTTGGTAATGGGCTTAGGTTGGGCCCGCTCCACCTCCTTAGGGCAACAAACTTGATCTGTCATTTTTTGCAACCCGTCGATTCTCCCGAGTAAAGGACGTGAATCAAACCATCTTGGATGTGGGTCCTTCTGAGGCATCTCCTTGCCGAATCTGCCCGTGCTTACATTATCATGGTTTGACCATCATGCTAGAGGAAACCATGGACGCCGTGGGCCATGCCTGTTGAATGCATCTCACCTTCCTGCAACCTACCTGGTATGAAACCCTAGGTCATCCCTCCAGCCCCGTCGCTCCATGGAACCATGTTGAATCAAATTATTAACCAAAGCTCAAATATCTTAATTTCTTAAACTATAGAGTTTAATTAAAAGTCCTAAACCCCTTTTAATTAAATGAACCCATTCACACATCCTCGCACATGTGTGAGCACTCAAAATTCAAATAAAAATCAATTAAATGGGGAAATTACCAAATTTGTCTCATTATCCCCCAAACAAGCACAAGGTTGACCAATCGAAAGCATTTCACTTGGATCAAACCCACATGGATCAAAGGAAATTTCATCTTTACCACTCTTCTTAGTTGAATCTTGACCGTTCGTTTCACCAAATTTCCTATAAAGGAATAACTTTCTTTGTTCAAAGAGAGAGGCAATTTGAGGAGTAAGGTTATAATGCTAGTTTTGTTCTAGGTTTTTATCATTGTTCTTGCCTCCATCTTCATGTTAGCTTAGTTTTCTTACATTTAGATTCTAAATTGCATTCCTAGTTTAATGATATCTTCATTTCTAACTTCATTTGGTAGTTTATAATCACATTCTTATCTTTATTTCATGGTTAATATGCATTTAGTTTTCTTATTGCATGCGTGTCATTTCCAAGATTTTTGAGAGAAAAGTATGCAAGTTCATGCATCTTTCTCATTTCATGAAATCTTCCATTTTGGAGTCGTCTAGTCAATGATTCTCCATATGAATATGATGAGCATCCTTATAGAATCAAACTCGATTCAACTAGGAAGCAATAAGCCTCTCTTGAGAGTAGTTTGTGCAATGATTTTGATTTCTATTTGATACTAACCCCCTTGAATTAATGGTTTATTGAGTTTTTGGTGTTGCAAATTGAAGGCGACATTTTAACACATACACATCTAGTGCCCACCGTGGGGATGAACTGGTATTTTGCCCAAATTTTCGTTTAATTCCATATTTTTTTATGAAACTGTGCTTTCTGTCATAGTGTGTTTCATACCTGCTTATACGATAATTCATAGACCACTAGTTTTTTTTTTGTTTCAGGACATTTATATTGTCATACGAGTATGTATCTAGTTTAAATTGTCATACTAGGATATTAGATTTGTCATTCCAGAGATCAGCTAATCATGTTTTGTCGTATGGTCTTACATGTTTTTTCATATGAGTTTTGCTTCTAGAGTGTCCTCTGTACTTTTTCATTTTAGAAACAGAGAGTTTTTTAGAGGTGTATATGATTTGGTCTTGATTTTCTAACCTCAAACATGTTTTTGGAGATCTCTTTGCTCTATGGTTTGACAGCCTAACTGGTTTTTGCAGAATGTTTAGTGGAAGAATTGCTTACCAAAGTCATACTAGCACACATTTTATCACAAAATACTAATGCTTTTGTGCTTGTAAGATGCTTGAAAGAAAGAAAGTCTTTTGAAAATACTAAACACTTGTGCTTGCAAGTTGTCTTTTGACTCCATCAACCAAACAAAAGTGTGTCTTTGTAAATGGTTTCTTAGGCACCTAGTTTAATCAGGGTATTGTTTGTGTGAGTTAAATTAGACATTAGGGGATTATTCTCTTCTTCCCTTATGAAGAATAAGAAACCCAAACATGTTTGGTTTATCTTAGGAAAACAATCACTTTGGGCAAACCTGGAGTATTTTGTGTATTTGGGAGACACAAATAGAAGTAGTAAATTATGCTCTTCTCCTCTTTAAGGGAGAATCAGAAATCTTGACCTTCTCTTTTCTATCCACTTTACTTTATGCATACCTTTTAGATGGGCCTACTGGTTGAGGAAAAATTCTCCTTAGAATGACCCATGTTAGCATGAGGTGTGAGCCACACGAATCCAACTCAGGTTGAAAAAATTTACTCTTTGGGGTCAAAGCCTCGGGAGTCGGATGCCATTTGGACTTATACTCGATCAAAGTCTAACAAAAAGTAGGGCCTCTCGGTCTCAATCATGTTTACATGACTACTTGTACTAATATGCTTTATAAGACTATATGTCTCAATAGTTCTTGCATGGATGGAAAGGATACAACCAAATGGAGATCCTTATTAAAATCCATAGAGTAGAAACCACCTGGTTCACCTCCAAAAGTGGATACTCCAAGTGCAAGGGAGATAGTAACTCCCCCAAGATAATCATCATATCGTTCCCCCATTATCATTTGGGGTCGAATAATATGATGTCATGACTAGAGCATTCCGTACTTGGTGACAACTATATTCTAATTAGCTATTGGGTGTGTACTTGAGTCTACAAGCGTGGATTTTCTTACTAAGCCAAATTGACTCTAGGGATATGAAGTGCTTGATTTTCACTCATTTGTGTTTTATGTGTTTGAATCACTTTAAGATGACACTAAAATGACATAAACACCTTTAGATATTGACATTTTTGCCTCAAAATTGTGCAAGTTGGTCCAAATTTCACTCAAAACAACTGGCAAACTGTCCCTGTTATACACTGTCATTTTCACATATCAGAATTATCGTACGAAAAAACACTAAAATAGAAGAAACTTGTTTGGGAACCTGGGAATTTTTGTATGGGAACTTGGGAATTGTTGGATGATCTTACATCAGAAACTAATCAATTAGCTTGATCTTTGGTATCCATACTTTGAGTCTTTGTGTCTTAAGATAATCATCATACTCTGCCATAGTAGTTGCCAGTTCTTGATCAATTGGATTGACTCATCATCATCTCTCATCCTAGTTTCTTGAATGATCTTACTTACCATACGCTATCTCATCAACAGTCCATCCCAATCAACTAGGCCACAAGTGTCATCCAGTAGACATTGAGGTCTCAAAACATGATATTTTGTACCAAGCTCAACAATGTTTTATCAACACATCTCTTACCAAGCTATCAGACAAGTGATCATTTGGAAATATTTTACATTGACCTATCATTCTAGTCATTCTAAATTATTAACTACAATTGTCTTTCATGGTACAAACTAGAAGGAAACAATAAAAACTTGATCTTGATTCAAAAGGAAAAGATATCGACGATTCTACTCTGGGACCCTCATCTTGTAAAAAACCAAGATCTAATCAAAGGATTCCAAATCAAGATACCCCAACAATCTATCAATAAATACCCTTGTTTCAAACTTCAATCTCCCAACATCAATCGACTCATACTACACATCAAAACACATCGTCAATGTCAGCCTACGACTAGGGATCTAGCCAAGAATGGCAAAGTCACCACACTAGTGTTTCCTCCTCAGTTGAGGAACCTACTAAAGAAGAAATCCAAATATGTCAACAAGACAAACATTTTTAAAAGATGATGCAAATCCTTATGTATATGGAAAAGGATGGATACTTTATTCACTTAGCATCTACATGATTTAAACTTCCTCACTAGTTTATTATTGAAGGACTTCTACAACAATAGGAAGAGTCTCCCATCACCATTCTTAATTGACAATTGCAAGATATGAGATGTGAAATTAGAGAGTTGAAAAAAGTGAAAGAACAAACTTCTAATAAGTACTCGCTGGAATCTATGCGTCCCTTCCCATTTGCTAAAAACTTACACATGCCTTTGTTTCCCCCTAAGGTTAAAATTCCAAAATATGAAAAATACAATGGGGAAGGTGACCCTTAAGATCACGTGAGGGAATTTTGCACTCTTAGCATGAAATTTATGCATGAAAGGACATATCTAATGTGACTATTCCCACGGAGCCTCAGCAACCAAGCCTTGGAATGGTTCACAAAACTCTCGCCTAGTATTAAAAAATTCAATGAGCTTGTCCAAAAGTTCATCCAACATTATTCTTAGAACATATTACATATGGTCACCATGCTGAATCTATGCAATACCAAACAACATAATGGTGAACCTTTCGTCAAATTCCTCCAAAGATGGAGAAAGATATTCGTGAGGTATCTCCGGAGAATTATGAAAAACTAAGAAAATTAACATCTTCATTAACAATTTGGTACTTGAAATGAATTACGCAATTTAGATGCAAAATAATATTTTCTTTAGCGAGTTGGTGGAAAGCACTATCCTCATCGAGGAGGTTCTTGTGAAAAAAGGTGAACTCACCTTGTAGAAAGACACTAAACCCTCCAACAATCCTAACAATAACAATGGAAAAGACAAAGGAAATTATTGGAACAAAAACAAAAATGTGGTCATTGACAGAGTGGTTGACTCATTTAAATTCAAACCCAAAGAGCCAGTGTTCAATCTATCTAGCAGTGTTCAAGCCACTAAGAATAACATGAATGTTATGATACCACTCAAGAATAATCTAGACGTGCAGAAAGACAAAGACCTTAGATACAAAAAACCAAGTGAAATTTCACTCCTCTTGGAGAACCTCTTGAAACTGCATTAAAAACTCTAGTGGCTCACAAGATCGTCACAATACCAGATTCAAAGCCTCGGGAACCGGCGGTCAAACCTAAATGGTGGAAAGACATTCACTTCTATGAATATCATAAAAACAAAGGGCACCTAACTAACAAATGCATGAAACTAAATCATGTCATCCAAGACCTTATTTATAACGATACCATCAAGGTTGATGGGCATCAGTCAAATGATGATCACAAAGATTTCAAGCAACCCCTACCCTCATATGAACAAGGGGAATCCTTGAAGAACCAAGGATCTAAAGTGAATTATACCTACAATAATGATGACAATGTGATTCACATGCTTGAACCATCTAATTAATAAGTTAATGTGATTATAATTAAAGATAAAAAGGAACCTGAATCCTCTAATGCACTAACAAGGAATCAATCTAAGGTTACTCTTAAGGGAGTGGCTTCATCGTCAAAACAAACTATGACATTAAAACCCTCAACATCAAAGAAAATAGTCACATCAATCCCAGTTGTGAATTACAATTTGGTTGATCAGTTGCAGAGAACTCCATCCTAAATTTCCATCCTGGAGTTAGTTAAGATCTCACCATCATATAAGGAGATCCTTGAAATAGCTCTTTTAGAGACAAAAGTACCATAGGACCTTGGTGTTGATCGGTTCCAAACTATGGTAGGACATATAAATTCACCTCACTACCTATCTTTTTCAGAAGAAGATGGTAAATCGTTGAATCTTTTGCATAACCAACCCCTACACATAGAGGTATTGATCCATAAACACAGAGTCAAACACATGTTAATAGATGGAGGCATCGGTTTCAATAGTTGTACTCTTAAGATCACGACAACATTAGGTTTTTTAGAATGTGATATAGATCTCAGAAGAAAGATCACCATAAAGGCATATGATGAAGAAGAAAGGTCATCAAAAGGATTGGTCGTGTTACCTATCAGGGTTGGACCCATTGAGAGAGATGTGATTTTCCAAGTGCTGGATTTACCACTAGCATATAACATTTTATTAGGGAGGCCATGGATTCATGACATGTAGGCGGTCTCCTCAACAATATCATCAATGTGTAAAATTTCCACATAATGGAGTGGAGGTTTCTATTTCGGCAAATAACACAAACTCTTTTAACAGTTTGAAACAAGCAAACAACATGGTTCTGTACAATAAGGAAGCTTCTACTGAGCAAGGTTCTGAAATTTGTTGGGTGACACTCATGAAAAGTTTTGAGGAAAATTTGAAAATTACTAACATAGGTATGGGAGAGTATCAAATGCACTCTTCACCCTTAGTGGATAATCTCCCCACATCTCCTATATCTTATGGCATACCCTCATCATCATGCAAGCCTACTAGCACTTAGAAATTAGAAATACATGAAGGGAGTGGTATGGTAAAATCGTATGTTCCTCTCTCAGAATAAAATGAAGAGAAGTTTGTTCTTGCCTTGATTTATAAAGGAGAAGAGAATGACCAAGAATTTAAACATGTTGAAATATCCCTAGACAAATATGGTAAAAGATATCATCTCATGCAACGAATGGGGTATACAGGAAAAGGACCCCTAGGTAAAGATAAAGGGTTAACAAAGCCTATACACATGGAATTCTAGAATCCAAAAGAGAAAATAGGGATAGGATATCAGGAACAAAGGTTTCATCTCTCATCTAGAAATAGCCCTATAAACAACCAATCAAAATATTGTGATGATGGGACTAAATAAGAAGAAGAGGTTACATGGTTACCATTTGAAAGGATATTACATATGATGACATGTAACTGATTGAATGTTTGATAATGTTAAGTTAAAAGATAATGCAAGTCATTAAATCAGCTAATGGACTATATTTTCATTGATGTCAACTTGATATCATCTGTATGGTCATGTACATAATGCCAAAGACTTCAGAGAACCAAAGGAACCACAGTTATGGTTTCAGCAATGCATAAAAGTCAAGTATTCACTAAGTGACAAACAACACCGATAGAATGCACACCATCGGATAGAGAAAAGAAGAATAATCATAGTGATACCCGATGATTAAAAGCATAGTGTTTCCCAATGAAGAAAACCATATAATGCCTGACGAGCAAAGTCAGAAGGTTGCCCGATGAGCTAAAGACTCAAAGTGCCCGATGACCAAAGATACAGAGTTGCCCGATGACTAAAATTCCAATGATGCCCGATGGACGGAGATTGCAAAGCTAACTGGAGTCTCACTGACGGATCAGTCAATTGTCACCGACGACTAACTGTAGTGGTGACCGAAAAAATAGAGAGTTCAGAAAATGACAAAATATCTAGCTGGCAAAGCTAAATATAGACTTAAATGGTTGTCTACTTTGTTTTATTCAACCAGAGATAAGTGATTGATTTAAATCTGATTTGTATAGTTGGAAAGAAGATATCTACACGAAAAATCATGAGTTATACTTTAAATCTAATTGGCAGGATTTTTTATCACGCCAAGAATCAAGAACAAGGAAACAATGAATATTATGTCTATATAAGAGACAAGCTTAATTCATTTACGAATGGGATTAAGGGGAGTGAATAGAAAGAGGATGCTGAAGAGAAACTGATGAAGAAAAACTTCATGCAGTGTTGATCAAACAAGCTGAAGGAAGAGCTAAGGAATTCTACAGACACTAACAAACAGTGAGCACAACATCACAGAGCAGAAAGTGTGGAGCACAAGGATTTAATTGATACATTGGTCAAAGAGGTAATATAATTAAATAGATCTAAAAATCTACAATTCAAGTTGAAATATGAATAGGTCATAGTGTTTTAGTTTAACCATTGAAGCATCAAGTCTCTTAACCGAGCAGGACTTAACAATCTTCTATATATATTGAGGTACATCTCAAGGAGTGCCAAAAAGGTTGATTAATGAAAGTAGCATTGGACTTGCCCGATACCTATTGGCAGTCTAAGAAGGAGGCTGATTCAAGGATGGTAGCAATAGATGCTCGATACTAAGTGACAACCTCTATGTATAAAATCCTCTAACAAGGTCGTACTTAATAGTGTGTTTGTAACCTTTAACAGGGTTGGCTCCTAACAGGGCTCACTTCAAAAGAGTGAGAATTTGGGGGTAACGGTCCTAGTGGGTTTTCCCTTAATAGGGTTTCCATGTTAAAATTCATGTGTTATGTGTGTATGATTCATTTCTTTACTGTTTTGCATCTTACATAGCTAACTCTAGATTGATCGGTATACTCTACTTATTTACCGAGTTTTGGTAAATAGTTATACTGCTTATCGGTAATCAAGAAAGAGTAAGGATTGACAGACAGTTAATCATTATTAATATTTCATGGCATGCATCTTGTAGGGACATAATAATCTGAGATTTATTGATTGGTGGTTAAGTTTGAAGGATAAATTTTTGAGGCCACTGATTCACCCCCCCCTCTCAGTTATTACTAACAATTCATATAAGAGCTTGTGTACTTAGAAAGGAAGGTTTCAAGACCTAGAAGCTAAAGCTCACAAGATGAACAGACAAGATGCACCCAAGCTGAACAAAGATAACTTTGCTTCATGGTAAAGCAGGATAAGACTCCACTTATCAAGTATTGGTAATGATGTTACTCAATTCCTAGATACTAAATATGTGTTGCCCACAGGAGCATTAACAGTAGATCAATTGAGAGAGAAGCATGATCACAATTGCATGGTCATAGAGATTTCTTCCTCACTCTCTGATGCTGAATTTGAAGATGTCAAAGATTGCAAAACTGCAAAAGAAGATATGGGACAAACTGAAGCTTGTACATGGAGGTGATACAACTGTTCTAAGAGCCAAGGCAAAAATCCTTAGAGGAAAGTTTGATGATCTCAGAATGAAAGAAGGAGAAAAAAAACATAGTACAACACAATAATCAAATAATTAGTCAATGCTATATGAGGATTTGGAGGTACACTTGAAGAGGAGACAATGGTAAGTAAAATTGTAAGAACCTTACTGCCTGTATATACTGTTAGAGTTTCTGCCATTCAAGAAATGAGATTAGTAGCAAACAATATAGTTACTCTTGATAGTTTAATTGGTAGACTGATTTCATTTGAGATGAATAACTTTGATAATAGTGTCTTACCAAACTTAGAGTCTGCATTTAAATATTCTATGAGAATAAGCAAATCAAGTCATAGACA
>MU225316.1:146936-171111 GCA_018584345.1 Thuja plicata
AGGCAAGAAAGCCAGCTACCTAGCTTCTTGCAAAGATGAAGATACTGACACCGAACCTGATGAAGACATCGAGATGGTGTTTGTGGCTGTGAAAGATGATTCAGATGAAGATGAAAGGTATGTAGAAACTGCTTTCCTATCTAAGGTTAGCAAGAATAACATCTAGATTATAGATAGTGGCTATACTCACCACATGACCAATGACAAAGAAAAGTTTAACACTTTTGAGTATTATAATGGTGGTACAGTAAGAATGGGTAATGATACATCTTGTCTAGTTGAAGGTAAAGGAACTATAATGTTGAATAACTTGATTAAATGTGAAAATGCTTATTGGGTAAAAGGATTGAATTATAATCTGTTGAGTGTTTCTCAACTGAATAATTCAGGTCACAGAGTAGCATTTGAGAATAAGAAGGCAAAGATCCTCAATGAATCAGGAAGATTGATCGGTACCGGTGAAAAGACAAAAGGTAACTTATTCTATCTGAATGATACTAGCACCACTTTCTTAATGACTAGAAACAAAGACATATGGTTGTGACACAAAAGATTGTGTCATGTGAATTTCGACAACATGATGAAAATAAGCAAAAGGAGAAATGTAAGAGGCTTATCGACGATGTCAAAGCCCGACAACATCATGTGCAAGAATTGTCAAAAAGGTAAGATGAAAAACTCTTGTTTCAAAAGTAAAACCCATACATCTAATGATATTCTAGAATTATTCCATACTTATCTATGTGGACCAATGAGGACAAATATTTATTATGGAGAAAAATATTTTATTCTCTTTGTTGATGATTACTCTAGAATGATGATAGTTATGTTTCTAAAAGATAAATCTGAAGCATTCAAGATGTTTGAATGGTATAAGGCTATGGTAGAGAAATAAAGTGGTAAGGATTTGAAATTCTTGAGATTGGATAGAGGAGGAGATTTTATATCAGATGAATTCACTAATTTTTGCAATGAGCATGGTATAAAAAGACAAGTTTCTGCACCAAGAGCACCACAACAAAATGGGATTGTTGAGAGAAGGAACAAATCCATAGTTGATTGTGCTAGAACACTGATGATAGAGAAAGGCATCACCCAAATCTTCTGGAGGGAATCTATCATTAGTGTTGTCTACACATTAAACATAGTACAATTGAAGCAGGACACAAAGAAGACACCCTATGAGCTATGGTATGGTAAAACACCCAATGTAAGTTACTTCAAAATATTTGGTAGTCAATGTTATATCTTGAAGGATGATAGAAATAGAAAGCTTGACACCAAGGGTGATGAAGGTATCTTTCTAGAGTATTCCACCAAAAGAAAGGCTTATAAATGTCTTATTAAGGCTTTTAAAAAAATTGTTGAAAGTGCAAATGTAAAGATAGATGAATTTGCAGAAAAGAATGAGCTGGAAAGCACAAAAGAACCAGAGGAATACAACAAGTTTATATATTATGAAGAACCTAAAACTTTTCCCGAGCAACAATGCTTAATTCCAGAGCAATAGAATATTGTAACCGATGGACAGGCTGCAAATACCGACGGTCAGGATAATAATCAAAATAATGTACAAAGTGATGAAGAACAAAATGAAGGAAAAAATAATGATCAAGATGATAGACAAAGAGCTGAACCAGTTCTTGCTAGATATGTAAGAAGGAACCATCCAGAGATCCAAATCATAGGAGATAAGAAAGCTGGTACAAGAACAAGAAGCAAGTCTCTAAACACAAGTTGTTTAATTTGTGAGTTTGAACCAAAATCTATCAATGCTGCACTTGATAATGAAGAATGGATAAGTGCTATGAATGATGAGATTGAGCAAATTGAGAAAAATAAGAGATGGTCACTTTTACCAAGACCAAATGACAAGAATGTCATTGGTACTAAATGGATATTCAAGAACAAGCTGAATGAGAATGGAGAAGTCACAAGAAACAAAGCAAGACTAGTATGCAAGGGGTATGCACAAGAAGAAGGTATTGACTATGGAGAGACCTTTGCACCATTTGCTAGGCTAGAAGGTGTAAGAATAATAATTTCTTATGCTGCATTCAAAGGATTCAAGGTATACTAGATGGATGTCAAGTCAGCATTCCTAAATGGAATACTTGAAGAAGACGTATACATTGAGCAACCAAAAGGGTTTGTAGATCCAGACAAGAGAAACATGGTATGTAGACTTCATAAAGACTTGTATGGACTGAAACAAGCTCCTAGAGCCTGGTATGAATGAATTAATTCCTATCTTATAAGTATTGGATTTGTAAGGACTAGTGAAAACAATAATCTTTATTTGAAGGAAGATACTGATGCTAACACTTTGATTGCTGAAATATTTGTTGATGACATCATATTTGGAGGTAATGATATGCTATGCAAATCATTTTCTAGTGAGATGAGCAAAGAGTTTGAGATGTATATGTTTGGAGAGATCAAGTTATTTCTTGGTCTATAGATCATGCAACAATATGAAAGTATTTTCATTACACAGTCCAAATACATTAAAGAGGTCCTGAAAATATTCAAGATGGAAGATTCCAAACCAGTTGGAACACCGATGGCTATTGGATGTAAGTTGACAAAGGAGGACAAGACATCAAAGGTAAATCAAACTTTGTATAGATCAATGATTGGAAGACTCATGTATGTTGTACACACTAGACCAGATATTGCACATAAAATAGGAATAGTTGCAAGATTTTCTGCTAATCCTAGAGAATCACATATGACTACTGTGAAAAGAATTTTAAGATATCTGAAGAATACCAAGGAATATGGCTTATGGTATAGAAGAGAAGGCAAATTTGAACTTAAGGTGTTTACTAATGCTGATTGGGCTGGAAATCTTGTTGACCAGAAGAGAACAACTGGAGGAGCATTCTTTATGGGTGACAAACTTGTCACATGGATTAGCAAAAAGAAAGGATGCATCTCTCAGTCTACTGTAGAAGAAGAGTATGTTTCTGCTGCTAAAAATTGCTCAAATATTGCATGGTTCAAACAATTACTAGAAGGTATGCATATGAAGATCCTAGAACCAATAATTATCTATTGTGATAACACTAGTGCAATAAACATTTCCAAGAATCTAGTCATGCATGCTAAGACTAAATACATTGCCATCAAGTATCATTATTTGAGAGAACAAGTTTAAGCAAAGGAGGTGACACTTGAGTATGTGTAATCCAAAGAACAATTAGCTGATATCTTCACCAAGCCACTACCCAAGGATGCATTTGAGTACTTGAGAAAGAGACTAGGGGTCAAACCCTTGTCTACCAGTCAGTAAAATGACTAGAAGGCTGCATCAGCCTAAATATTATCAGAATATCATCAATGTTAATGCAAGAAAAAAGATGAACTTCAAGGCTACATCTATATACAGACATGTATATATCATCACCGAGCACCAAAGCATATTGTTGTATTTCTGATGGATAAGGGAAATTCAAGGAATATATTATGGATGGAGAGAAATGATTGTTTGACATTAATGTCATATATTTGTAAGATATTTGTTTGGCATTGTTGTCAAAGGGAGAGAGATTATCTATATTATCACATCTTTCTAGAAAGGGAGAGAGATTATTCATTATCACATTACTCCAACAAGGAGAGATTATATCCTTAGGAAGAGAAATTGTATGGAAAGATTATACAAAGGGAGAATTGCTGACAAGAGAAAAAGACATCAAAAGAGAAAAATAGTCAAGGGAGAGAAATTGACACAAGGAGAGAACACAACACATTAGAAGACAAAGAGCTGCAAGAATTAAATCTAAGCTAAAACAAAACTTACCAATGGTCAGACATTTATCGATTAACAGAACAAAAATATTGGTAGTTTGATGAATCTCAACTGTTGTATTTCATATTGTATTAGAAATAGTATAATGTGATAATATAGTATGTTTCCATAAATGCCAAAGGGAGAGATTGATGACATGTAACTGATTGAATATTTGATAATGTTAAGTTGAAAGATAATGAAAGTCATTAAATCAGTTAATGGATTGTATTGTCATTGATGGCAACTTGATATCATTTGTACAGTCATGTACATAATGCTAAAGACTTCACAGAACCAAAGGAACCAAATTTATGCTTTCAGTAATGCATAAAAGTCAAGTATTCACTAAGTGACAAACAACACCGACAGAGTGCACACCATCGGACAAAGAAAAGAAGAACAGTCATAATGATACTCGATGATCAGAAGCATAGTTTTTCCTGACAAAGCAAAACCATAGAATGCCCAACGAGCAAAGTTAGAAGGTTGACCGATGAGCTAAAGACTCAAAGTGCCCGATGACCAAAGATATAGAGTTGTACGACGAGTAAAATTCCAATGATTCCCGACAAACAAAGATCACAAAGCTAACTGGAGTCTCACCGATGGATCAATCAGTTATCACCGATGACTAACTACAGTGGTGACCGACAGAACAGAGAGTTCAGAAAATGACAAAATATCTAGCTGGCAGAGCTAAATATAGACTTAATTGGTTATCTACTTTGTTTTATTTGATCAGAGATAAGTGATTAATTTAAAGCTGATTTGTATAGTTGGAAAGAAAATATCTATGAGACAAATTAGGAGTTATGCTTTAAATCTAATTGGCTGGATTGTTTATCATGCCAAGAATCATGAACCAAGAAATAATGAATATTATGTCTATATAAGAGACAAGATTAATTCATTTACGAATGGGATTAAGGGGAGTGAATAGAAAGAGGATGCTGAAGAGAAACTGATGAAGAATAAATTCATGTAGTGCTAATCAAACAAGCTGAAGGAAGAGCTAAGGAATTCTACAGACACCGACAAACAATGAGGACAACATCATAGAGCAGAAAGTGTGGAGCACAAGGATTGAATTAATACATTGGTCAGAGAGGTAATGTACTTAAATAGATCTGAAAATCTTCAATTCAAGTTGCAATATGAATAGGTCATAGTGTTTCAGTTTAACCATTGAAGCATCAAGTCTCTTAATCGAGCAGGACTTAACAATCTTCTATATATTGAGGTACATCTCAAGGAGTGCCAAAAAGGTTGATTCATGAAGGTAGCATTGGACTTGCCTGATACCTATTGTCAGTCTAAGAAGGAGGCTGATTCAAGGATGGTAGCAATAGATGCCCGATACTAAGTGACAAACTCTATGTATAAAATCCTCTAACAAGGTCTCACTTAACAGTGTGTTTGTAACCTTTAGTAGGGTTGACTCCTAACAGGGCTCACTTCAGAAGAGTGAAAATTTTGGGTATCGGTCCCAGTGGTTTTTCCCTTAATAGGGTTTCCATGTTAAAATTCATGTGTTATGTGTGTATGATTCATTTCTTTACTCTTTTGCATCTTACATAGCTAACTCTGGATTAATCGATATACTCTTCTTATTTACTGAGTTTTGGTAAATAGTTATACTGCTTATCGGTAATCAAGAAAGAATAAGGATTGACAGAGAAAACTGACAGACAGTTAATTATTATTAGTATTTCATGGCATGTATCTTGTAGGGACATAATAATCTGAGATTTATTCATTGGTGGTTAAGTTTGAAGGATAAATTTTTGAGGCCACTAATTCACCCCCCCCCCTCTCAGTTATTACTAACAACATATACAAAAAAAAATATCCTCACTACCAAGGGGGATTGTATATCCCACCTCAATTTAGAGCTCCCTTTCAACCAAACAGTTCAATGTCCCAACCATTTCTAGGTGTGAATCAAGTGACCGAAGAAGAATTAATAAACTCACGAGATGAGTCAGGATTAGAACCCGAGGGTGAACATGATGAGAGACACCCAAACTGGGGGAAACTGGTCACTATTTCTCATATACTAGATTATACCACACTTCCTAGCTATAAGGGTACATGCCATCGATGTATCTTCATCCCATCTCACATCAGTGCAAGTAGGTGAAGAACAAGTCATAGTGCAAGAAGATGAAGATGAGCTAGAAGAAGGTAGTTCTAGTGGAGACGAAGGAGTCTTCATGACCGTAGCACAGTACCTAGGAAGGTTTAATGACAGTCAGACTGATTCTCATGGATATGAATTTGGTCAGGGTATAGAGAATGATCTAGAAGGAAGACATCCAAATTGGGAGCAAGTTGTTGCTCCTACTCATGTCTTAGACATACCCCATTCCCTGGGGACAAGTTCCAACTAATATGAATGGGATTGTCTCTCAGATACTACATTAGATATTGAAGTGGATGTTATCTCTAAGTATGAACCTCAATTTGAACAAGGAGAGAGTTCAAATGCTTCCCAGACAATTGTCCTTCCTCAAAAAATCAATTGGAACTTTGGAGATGATAGCAGAGATAATCACACTAGATATAGATCCACGTCAAGAATTGAGATCGTTCCCTTGAGAACTATTCTGGAGCGATTGTATACTCTGGAGGAGAATCAAAGCACTCACACTAGATCAAATGAGTTAAATTCAAAAAATACTAACAATGAATCTAATAGTACAACTTAGGATGCTTCACGGTCTAGGGAGTCCTTTGGAGAGTAACATGATAGATCTTCTCTTACCCATCAAAAGTCTTGATCATGATAACGCGGTGCTATCCTAAGATCCTATTGAATAATTATCCTTATTTCATCCCAAACTTATTGAGTGGAACTCAAATGAGCCTTTGAACCTAATCTCTTCTCCAAATGACTACACTTTGACCTATTACCTAAATGTTATGTATCCCCTTACTTCTTCCACCAGTGCAATGAGCGTAAATATGACAGAGGGAGATATCAAGTTTCTCAATCTAAAAAAGATAAATAAAAATAAAAAAAGGTTTGCTGGTGAAAACACTTTGTGGCAGTGTCAGAACCAAAAATAGTAAAAAAAAAGGCGTATCCAATGGTGAAAACCTCAGAGGTTCTGGAGGATGGGAAACTTGATATCTTACTTGATATCTTTCAGGAACGATCTTTAGTACTAATAGAGCCTACACAATTAGTCAATGTGGGAAAAAAATATGTGCCTTAATTGATATATCTGGCACAATCCTTGTTTGAAGAGGAGAAATAGCATTTTACCCAATTTTTCTAAACAAGAAGATCAATTTCACTTGGCCTTACTCAAACATGATAGGATTCGATATAGACTTGATAATGCACCACTTGTCAATTGCTCCCGGTGTCAAGCCTGTCAAATAGAAGCTCAGGAAGATGCACCCTCATGTAGCAGTATTGGTTAAAGATGAGCTGGAGAAGTGATTAAAAGCATAATTTATCCGAGCTATTGATATGCCGACTAGATCTCTAACATCGTGCCTATTTCCAAGACTGATAAATCAATCCGAGTTTGTACAAATTTATGGGATTTGAACAAAGCTTGTATGAAGGATGATTTTCACTTCCCAACATTGACATGATCATGGATCTTATAGCAGGATAAAAAATATATTCCCTCATGGATGGATTTTCAAGATACAACCAAATAAAAATAGCACCCGAAGACCAAGAGAAGACAACTTTCACATGCGCTTGGGGCATGTTCTATTGGAATTTTATGCCTTTTGGTCTAAAAATGTAGGATTAACATACCATAAGCCTATGACAACCATATTCCATGACATGATTCATAAGCATATGGAGGACTATGTTGATGATACTTTTGAAAAATCAGTAAAGAGGGCTACACACTTGGCTGACTTAGAAAATATTTTTAACAAAATGGAGCAATTCAAACTAAGGCTAAATCCAAAAAAGATTTCCTTTGGTGTGACATCGGGCAAACTCCTCGGGTACATTGTCTCAAAAAAAGGAATTGAGGTTGATCCAAAGAAAGTATCAATAATTATGGAAATGAAACCACCAAGGAATATCAGCCAAATCACAACGCTACAAGGCAAGATATAGTCAATTAGGAGGTTTATCTCACATCTAGCAGATAAGGCACAACCTTTCACAAAAAAACATTACACAAAAGCATAAAATTTAAGTGGGATGTAGGATGTGAGAAACATTTTTAAAAGATCAAAGATTACTTAACAAATCATCCTGTATTAATGGCACCAATATTGGGAAAACATCGCCTTCTCTATATCTCAACTGTAGAATCATCACTTGAAGCTCTAATAGCACAACATAATGAAATAGGAAAGGAATGAGCAATCTACTATATAAGAAATACAATGGTTTCCTATGAGAATAATTACACCTTCATTACAAAAGCTTTCTTAGTGGTGGTATTTTCTTCTCAAAATCTCCGACACTATATGCTTGTAAATTCTGTCAAATTAATTGCAAAAATTGATCCTTTAAAGTACTTATTAAACAAGGAAACTCTGACTGGAAGAATCACAAAATGGGTGATGATACTCAATGAATTTGAAATTGAATACATAGATAGAAAGGCCATCAAAGGACAAGTCATTGCCGATCATCTGGCGGATGGTCCCCTTCAAGACAGTAAACCACTAAGAATAGAATTTCTTGATGAAGCTATTCTACATCTGACAGAACACTCTTGGAAAATGTTCTTTGATGTATCGTTCACAAAAAAAGGGTATGGAGCTGGTGTTCTCTTCATAACGCCCCAAGGATATAAAATTCTAAAATCATATAAAATGATCTTTCCCTACATGAACAACATAAATGAGTATGAAGCTTTGGAAAATGGACTAAAGTTGGCTATTAAGTGGAAGATCACATAATTGCACATCTATGGGGATTCTCAATTAGTGATCAATCATGTGAATGATCAATATCAAACCAGGATTCTCCCAAGTGATTTCATCACTTCAAATCAAGTCACTTGAATCCCTATGGGCATATAAGTTTCATCACACTGCATCAATCTGATAGGACCTCTTAATCAGGTAATTGGCTTCATCAAGATCCATATCAAGTCAATTATCCCAAGCAATCAATCAAATGGCAGTCAATCTTATCGCACCACATTAGGTTGACTCATCATTCAAAACCAATCTAAAATTGAGAAATCTTTTCTAGGGATGGACATTCAGTTTCATCGCTTCACATCAAGCTGAATATTTGAACCTTTCTATCAGTCTTCACTCAATAAAGTCTGGAGTGTATATCTTCAGATCTCTCTATCAGTCTTCACACAATCAATTCTAGATCTGATATCTTCATGTCTCTCTATCATCCTTTTCTCAACTAATTCCGAAGCTGATATCTTCAATCTTCAATTGATCAAGTTCGATCAAGTTTGGAATTGGTTTTGATTCATGAGATAGTTTCATCACTTCACATCAAGCTATTTCCTGATCTTTCACCAAATTTTATTTGAATCAACGTGCTTCTCAGACATCAATTCAAAGAAGGGAAAATGTAAACACCTAAAACTACTCTAGTAAATCTATAGCCCCTAATTTGATTAATTGGCCTTAAGAAATCCTAAACCAAAGGCCTTTATCACTAGACCCTAATTATGGGAGCATTTAATCAAAATTGCTTGCATAATTAAACATGAATTGTTGAATCAAATTGTTAATCAAAGCTCAAATCAATTAATTTATTAAAATATAGAGTTTAATTAAAATTCCTAAACCCCTTTTAATTAAATGAATCCATTCACACATCCTCACACGTGTGAGAACTCAAAATTTAAATAAAATCAATTAAATGGGAAAATTACCAAATTTGTCTCATTTTCCCCAAAAAAGCACAAGGTTGACCAATAAAAATCATTTCATTTGGATCAAACCCACATGGATCAAAGGAAATTGCATCTCTACCACTCTTCTCGATTAAATCTTGACCATTTATTTCACCGAATTTCCTATAAAAGGAATATCTCTCTTTATTCAAAGAGAGAGGAAATTTGAGGAGTAAGGTTATAATGCTAGTTTTTTTCTAGGTTTTGATAATTTTTATTTCCTCCATCTTCATGGTATCTTAGTTTTCTTACGTTTAGATTTTAAATTGCATTCCTAGTTTAATGGTAGCTTCATTTCTAACTTCTTTTGGGAGTTTGTAATCACATTCTTAGCTTTATTTCATGGTTAATATGCATTTAGTTTTCTTATAGAATGCATGTAATTTCTAAGGTTTTTGAGAGAAAATCATGCAAGTTCATGCATCTTGCTCATTTCATGAAATATTCTATTTTGGAGTCGTCTAGTCAATGATTCTCCATGCCAATCTGATGAGCATCCTCATAGAATCAAACTCGCTTCAACTAGGAAGAAATAAACCTCTCTTAAGGATAGTTTGTGAAATGATTTTGATTTCTATTTGATACTAACCCCCTTGAATTAATGGGTTATTGAGTGTTTGGTTTTGCTATTTGAAGGCCATATTTTACCACACACAAAAATTCTCTCCTTGGGATTCTAATAATATCAACGATGATAGTCCATTCATAAATATGGTGACTATCACTCATATCTTTCCCACTAATCAAATGTCATATAATATGGAAATAATATTTACACCTCTAGATGCTCCCTACTATGGAGAGACTTATCCCTTACACATCCCTATTCAAATCAACAAAACTAGTGTAAGAGGTGTTATGGTTGATCTCACATGAAAAGTTATTGTCATTATGGAAGAGGTCTTCTTTATTAATGTGCTGCATCATGTGAGATATGATGAATCCTAGGAAACCATCCAAACACACAATGGGCTATCCCTTCCCCTTCGAGGTATACCACCTTCATAGTCCTTGTGAGACCCAAGGAAGTCTCTACAATTTTTCATCATTCTTGAGTTGGACCTCTTTCAAGTAAAGATAGGTACCTCTTGGCTGGTATCTATAAGGGTAGTCCCCTCAATATTTCATAAGTGCTTAAATTTTTCCCATCAGAATATTGTGAATAATATCAAGGGAACTAGATATCAACCCTTGTATCTTGTGAGAGCTTTCTTTTGGGCCATTTATGGCCTACTCTAGTAGGGCCCCTACATCCTCAGAAGGATTTGTTATTCAAATATTATAACAAGTATAAGATCAAGGAACTTAATTTCATAGATATATGTAGTACTTGCAACTCCTCCCATAGTCATTTTTGCATCTTATCCCATCCCTATTTCACAAAATGCTTTTGCATATGTTCCCTCTTTATTGGGAGCTAAAGGAAAGCATGTTCCTTATGAGAAACCCCCACATTATCTAAATACTTTTTAGTCTCCAATGGTGGCTCATATTCCTATGATTTCACTCGACACATATAAATGAAAGGCTCCTATGCTAAAACATTCCAAGCCTCTCCCTCATTTTGAGCTTCCCATCCTGGAAAACATCCCTTTCTATTACATTTATGGTATGGGTAAGAGGTCACTATGTGCTCATCCATATGCCTTTGTACTTGTATCCCTATCTTTGAGGAAACCCATATTCCTCCAACTAATCCTAGAAAAAAAATGGGGAAGGGCACCCATGGATGAGCCTATAATTATTATTTTTATGACACCTTAAACTTCATCAATTTGGCCCTCTTCTTTTCTAGTCACAGTATCAGTGGCCTCCCTAATGGGCTAGGATGCTACCTACCCTCACAAGATTCTCATCTTGGTTTCTACCTACACCAGAACCAACTTATGTGTAAATATAAGCATCATCAATGAGTGTGGGCCTCGGACTGTGATGATACCACAAAGGAAGAGGCTAAGTCTCTAGTTATTATATATATATGCTACTTGCACTTGCACCTATTCTTGTTGTGTCTATATCTTTTATATCTGCATCTTCAATTTTTCTTCATGTTACTCTCAAGGTGAATGGTGGGCCTTGCCCTAAGTGGGTAATGGTTTTCATCTTTCTATCCCAGGATCCCCCACTCATCACATTTTTTCCCAATAACCCCTTGTTTCCTAAACCAATTAACATGTTTCTTAGATAAGTGGTGTATGTGATAAAAACCTACCTGTCCAAAACAATCACTAAAACATGCAAACACAAATATTAGTCATAAGATCCAATAGGGGTTAGCATATTCAAGTAAAATATTTAAAAAGACAAGAATTTTACACCACAACCTCCGATGAGGCAAACAAGTGAACTCAAGACTTGTTGATTTTCTCCTAGAGATGTTTGTGGGTGTGCTCTCCCAACACAATAAACTAAATCCCACTAAATGATTAAGAATGCAAGCTAAGTGATCAAAAGAGTGAAGAACTCAAGAACAAGTATTGATAAACTTGTCTCAAGCTCTCACCATGATTGATAATGTAAGATTAAACTAAGATGATATGCATGAGATTGAAAATAAAAACTAAGATTCATTCCATTATTCCTAATATGTGATATCTAGATTCAAACTTGAACTAAAAACATGAAAGCAAACTAAAATGCTAAAATGCTTAAAGAGTTCTAGAGCTAAACTAGCATGGTAACAATGCAAAAATGAGAGATGGATTTTCTCTTGAAAAGAGCTCTATTTATAGATTTTTGGAGGGAAGGGAAGGGCTTGGATGAGGTGGAGCACATGTGGCATCCATATAGATGCCACATGGAGGACACAAGGGAAAAATGACATGCCATACAAAAGTCAAACTCAAGCCTTTAAGGTTTGAGTGGCTCAAGGTTGCTCACACATGTGTGAGAAACCCTTGGATAATGGAGTGGGGGACAAAAAGGTGGCTTCATTTAAGGAAGTTGGGTGGCTTCCTTGGGATGGGTTTCTTATACATGTGTGAGCAGCTCATTAGCACTAAAAAGGTGGAGGAATCATCTTTTTAGCCAAATAAGTTGGATTAATTAGCATGTAGCTTTATTAGGATGAGAGTGATGGGTGGTAGGGTAGGTTTCTAGGTGGGGTTTAAGATTAATTCAAATTAAATTTAAATTAATCAAGGTTTAGAATATTTTTAGAAAATGTGAGGAATAAATAAATTAAAATTTGTTTAAAAGGGGATTTATGGAGGCCATGTATTAAATAAAATTTAATACATTAGAAAGGTATAGTATTTAAATTAAATTTAAATACTATAGAGAATGAACTATATTTAATTTATTTTAAGATTTTAGTTAGGTGAACATAGATGGATGGAAATGACTATGGAGGAAACAACTATGGAAGTAATGGGATCGACAGAGGATTGCACAGGAAATGGTTGCAACCAAGGATGTGTCCAGGGCGAAGTTCTTTACAATGGAACAAGGTGGCCACAAAAAGAAGCCATGATTTTTTGGGTAATAGAGATCAGAGGTCTTCAGGACAAGACAATCAAAACAAGATTCATGGGTTCAAAATAGGAATGACCCAACTAGTTTGGAGAAAAGGAGTTGGCCTAATGGTCAAGCTAGATGGATCCCCCCAAGACAGGATCTCTCGCAGACTTCAGGAGTATGGTGGAATGGAAGGGGTGGGGAGAATAGGGAACATTTTATCTAGAAACCAAGTGGATCCTTTCATCATCAACAAAATCTTACTTTCAAGTAGATTGAGGGTAAATTTTGGTGCCCAAAAGAAGTGAGCAAGGCCAAAAAAAATAGTAGATCAGGGATGGAAACCTAGAATACTAGAGAAAAGGTAGATTATCTTGTTCCCATTAGGGCTTCTTCTTCATTGATAAATAGCCCCCACTGAAATGATTCAGTTAATATGTTACAAGAAAAATCCTTCTTTGTTAAGTGGATCGGACATTGTCCGTCTATAGCAAAAATTTAAAACTGGATTAATTAACATTGGGGGAAAAGACTTGAGAGAAAAACCCTAACAAATGAGTTCTTCTTGGTTATCAATCCTTCAAATCTAGAAAAGGAATGGATCATGAAAAGCAGTCCATATATGCTGGATGGCAAAGGCATTTACATTAGAGATTGGAAGCCAAACTTCAACCCAGGTAAAGAGGAAGTAGAAAACATTGTTGTGTGGTTGAAACATAAAAATCTTCCACGGGAATATAGGGATGAGGAAAATTTAAAGGATATTGGAAATATTTTAGGGATTTTTCTACAAGCTGAGGAAGAGGTAGATGAAAATGAATTCTACATATACTCAAAAGTTCTTGTCCAAGTGCAAAAATGTTATCAAATTTTGGATTTTGTATTCCTTGGATCAGAAAATGGGGAATGGAGATTAAAACTTGAGGTAGAAATTGTTGATGTTCAAATAGAGACAGAGAAGGGCGGTGAGAAAGGCAAGGGACTTGAAATAAATAAAAGCATGGAATAGATTAAAATGATAGAAGAGAATCAAACCAGATTCCCCCCTTGGTCAATAGGCTTCAAGGAGGAAATGATAGCAAGGTGAGAGTTAGATGATACAAGAACACCCCAAGGATTATGTAGCCTAGAGTTCTCAATGGAGAACTATGAAAATACAAGGGATCATGATGGCCCTTCTCAAACAATAACTATGGAAAGACTATATTCTACTCAAGTGGTAAAATAGACTCCCTACTCTTCGGTAATGGAAGCTACTAATAGTGCTATAAGGGAAACACAAATAATAGGAAATGAATTTGGTCAAGCTCTAATTGTACTCGACTCGTGGGAAGAAGTTTTACACACTCTCAAAATATCTAAGCAATGTAATACTGCTAGAAGTTGTAAACCAGACTTCACTACAGTTGGGGTTTTTCATTCATAACATGGGGAACATACCCGCGAAGAGAAGGAAAGTGAACTCTTAGAATTATGCAGAGATATTAAAATATCCCCCACCAGAAACATGGAAAATTATATGGAAGATATGCAAAATAATGAGGAGCACAACTGGAATTTAGATTCACAATATGAGTCTCAGAAGGAAGAGGTAGGGGATGAGAACTTAGTTTTTCAAGATTAGATGGATATATTGGAGAAAAGGACAGTAATTCAAACCAAATCAATGATAAAAAAAAACCTAATGTAAAGGAAAAGAAACAGAGAGGTTGTAAATCTACCAAGGTAAAGCTTTCCATGGTTGGAAGTGCAGCAGACCTGTCAAAATTGCTGAGATAGGGAAGAGGCTATCCCTCTTCCCGGAAGCCATGAGAATCCTATCATGGAATGTTAGAGGCTGCAATGCCCCAGAAAAAAAGAGACGCTTGGTCAAAATATGTCTTGATCAATCCCAACCAGATTTAGTGTTACTAGAAGAAATAAAGTTAAGTGGAGAAGGCCTATTACAATTTGAAAGGAAATTTGGAATGTGGGGAAGCCTCTTTAAGGAGGAAGTTGGAGCTTCAGGTGAGTTAGGTATTTTATGTAAGGAAGTAGAGATGAATGTTAGCTTGGTGGAGGAGGGAAGTCGTTGGCAATTAGTTAAAGTCTCTCCTTTTAAATGAATACTTGTTTTTTTGCCCTCAATATATATGGTCCGTGCAATCGAGCTATGAAGCGGAAGTTATGGGCTGCCCTAATAGGGATTATTAGTAGATTAAAGGATAGTATTTTTCTACTTGGGGGAGATTTCAATGCCATTCTTTCCCCTACTAAAACATTGGGTGGGAAAGGATGGATAAGTCAGAGCCAAAAATATTTTTTGGACTTTGTGTCTACCAATGAATTACAGGATGTAAGTTTTCAAAACAGAGCCTTTACATAAACTAATAAATGAGTAGGGTTTACTAAAATTGCAAAAAAGTTAGATAGGTTCCTATTGGGGGAGCATGGGAGGATACCAAGTGGTTTTTTCAAGCTGAAATTCTACCAATTACCAGATCATATCATTTCCCAATCTATTTAAGGATCCTTGAAGATGTTGTTCCTGAGCATTCTCCTTTTAGGTTTGAAAAAATGTGACTGCCAGAGGTGAGATTTATGGATATGATTGATGTATGGTGGAATGTATCTCCAATATGAACTGGTAAATATGCCTTTCTCTTTTTAAAAAAATTACAATACTTAAAATAGAATTTAAAATTTTGGAATAGAGAAGTGTTTAAAAATATTTTTAAGGAAAAGTTTAATTTGGAAGCCGAGTTGGCTGCTTTAAATGAGCTCACGGTCCAAGGAGGAATGGACAGTAATATCTTCAATCAAGAATTGGAGTTAAGAAAAAATATAATGAAGTTTTAAACCGGGAGGAGATCTTCTGGAGACAAAAGTCAAGAGAGTTATGGTTAAAGGAAGGGGACATAAATACTAAATTCTTCCATAACTCAGTCAAGGGAAGAAGATCCTTGAATAAAAAATTGTCTATCAAAGATAATTAGGGAAATATCTTGACGGATCAAGATCAAATCAATAGAGATGCTATAGATCACTTCTCTGCAATATTTTCCAAGGAAACAAGGACGGATGGGGAGGATGATAGTCTTTTCAAGGTTTTACCATAGCTTGTCTCAAGGGAACATAACAACATATTTCTAAGAACTGTTAATGAAGTCGAAGTAAAAAAGGCACTCTTTAGTTTAGGCAGTGATAAAGCTCCTGGACCTAATGGCTTCCCGACACTTTTCTTCCAAAAATCATGGCATATAATTGGAAAGGAATTGTGTGTGGTGGTAGAGGAGTCTAGAAAGGGGGGCTTCATCTTCAAAGACTTTAACAATACATTTTTAAATTTGATTCCCAAAAAAGGAAAGAAATAATCCTTCAGTGACTTTAGACTAATAACCTTGTGCAATACAATCTACAAGGTAATTGTAAAGGTTATGGCTAATAGATTGAAAGTGGTGCTACCTTAATTTATTTTAGAAGAACAAAGTGGGTTCGCTCCAGACAGATCCATATATGAAGGAATCATAGTAGTGCATGAGACAATACAATCAATTAAATTGGGGAAAGAAGCTAGCATGATGATTAAACTTGACATCCAAAAAGCATATGATAATGTCAACAAAGATTTCTTGATAAGAGTGCTACAAAGATTTGGGTTTGACAAAGGATGGTGTGACTGGGTTCTCAGTTGCATTTTCACACCATGCCTATCCATACTGGTCAATGGCAGCCCCCAAGGCTTCTTTGAGACTACTACAGGCATTTGCCAAGGTGACCCTCTTTCACCCTTTCTTTTTATAATTCTTGTTGAAGCATTGGGTCGAACAATCAAACAAGAAGGTTTTAGGGGGTCATGAAAAGGATTGAAGGTTGTAAGGGGTTTGGAACCTGTAACTCATTTATAGTTTGTTGATGATATATACCTCATGGGGGAAGCATCTTCTAGGGAAGACATAATTATTAGATCTACCCTGGACTTATATAGTAAAGCTTTGGGGCAATTCATCAACTGGGAGAAATCTGAAGTTTTTTCTTCAACACCTCTATTCCTATTCAACAACATGTGCTTAGAATAGTGGGAATGAAGACTGGAGTTCTTCCTAACAAATATCTAGGAATCCCACTCTTTGAAGGAGCTTCGAAGGAAAATTTATGGAAAGATTTGGTTGATAGATGTGTAAAAAGAATGGATAGCTAGAAAGGAAAGTGGCTTAATTATGCAGGACGTATCTTGATGCTCCAACCGGTTATTTATGCAATTCCTTATATTTTCAATGAACTACTTAAAGATCCCCATTAAAGTACTAAAATACATAGAACAACACATGATAATTTTATTTGGAATAGGGGACAGGAAGAGGATAAAATACCACTTGTGGCATGGGATTCAATTTGTAAATCTCACAAGAATGAGGGTGCTAGACTGAGAAGATGGCAGCTAATTAATCAAGCCCTAGGGGAAAAGCTAGTATGGGAAATGTACACAAAGCCCGATCAGCTATGGGTGAGAATCCTCAAGGCAAAGTATCTTGATACAATGGAGGACAAACAAATTCTTACAGCTTGGAACCCCCCAAAAGCATTAGCAATATGGAACTTCATCTTGGAATGTAGGCGAGTAACATGAGACCACATATCATGGAAACTTGTTGATGGAAGGGAGACTTCATTCTTGGATGATTCTTGGAATAGAAAATTGTCTCTTTCAGATTAATATAACTCACAAGAGCTCATTAATACTAAAAATAATATATGGGGTGAAAAGGTTCGTCATTATATGGAACAATACCAAGGGCCCTTGGGATTGCAGTGGAGATAGAAGGATGTTACTACTATAGGTCTGAATGAGAGAATGAGTAATGCAATGAAATAAAATTTTAATGGTAGATCTATATAGCTGTCAGATGTAAAAAAACAAAATAATTTGTTGTGTTTCTAAGAGAAAGAAATACTCTACAAAGCTAGGGTATAATTTATTAAGTAATGAGGAAACAACAAAGAAATGGCCATATAAAATGTGTTGGGATAAGGACTGCTTATAGAAATCATGAGCCTTTGCATGGATTTACATTCAAGGGAGAGTTTTGATAGGAGAGAGAAGAAAGAAGTATGGGTTTGTAGAACCAACTATGTGCCCCATATATAAACAAGCAAGGGAAGATATTGATCACCTCTTTGTCCACTATGAATATGCCCAACAATGCTGGGAAATGGTTAAATCAAAACTAAACCTCATTGGACCTATGCTAAATTCCCTTTTAGATATATTCAAGTGGTGGTGCAGGGATTCTAAGAGATCTAATTTATCAAAAATATGGTCTGTTTACCCCTCAATAATCATATAGGAACTGTGGAAAGAACGAAAGAGAATAATTTTTCAAGATGCTTCAGAATCAGTGGAGAAAATTTTACTTTGAATAAACTCTTCAATAGAGGAAGTAACGAGTTCAATAGTAAGTAAGATGAATTCTAATATTGTATTCACATCTTGGGATAGATCAATACATAAATAGTGGCAGGGAATGAAAATCAGGTATATGAATGATGAGAGTCAAGTAGCCACAATGAAAGTATGTAGAAAGGATGTAAAGTGGTTTCCCCCTGATATAGGATGGATAAAGATAAATTTTGATGGATCCTCGAAAGGGAATCTAGGAATTTCAAGAATAGGAGCTATAGCCAGAAATAGTAATGGGGAGGTGGTAGCACTTATAGCTCAAAGGACAGGGGTAGGGACAAACAATGTGGCAGAGGATCAAGCATCTTTTCTAGCAGTCAAATTGGGAGTGAGGTTGGGAGTGGAGAAGATCCATTTGGAAGGAGATTTGAAAGTCATAATAGAGGCAATAAAAAAGGGACATTCGCAAACTTGGTTCATAAACAACATTGTAAGGGAGGTGGGAGTTTTTTTCAATAAATTTAATGAATTTTGTATGTCATACTTTAAGACAAGGCAATATTGAGGTTGGAAAAATAGCGAATTGGGATACAAGTTTTGAAAAAATAGAAACTCCTATAGTTGAAGATTTTAGTTATATAGGAAATGACACTTTCAATATTTGCTAAAATAAGATTGCCTTTATGACATCACAAAATAACAAAATCAAATGTAGTGGATTTTATTTAGAATCCAAGCAAAGGTAATTTTAAAGTTGCATTATGGAAAGGACACAGATGACGACAGTAATGTTTTGAGAGTCGTGGTAATGATGCAATCTCAAGACAGGTGAGGCAAGAGAATTAAATGAGCGACATGATTTATGATCATTGAAGAGGGTGTGAAGTGATGAATTGCATGCATAAAGAAAGGCTTGGAAAGGAAGCAACATAGTCATGGCGTTAAAATCCAATTTCTAAATGCTTTAAATGCATAACTCTGCAGAACAAAGAGTGTAACAAAGAAAGGAAAAATGGAAGCCACCTTTTGTGTAGACTCTAAGAAGAAAATCAAAGCCTTCAAAGGACTAGATAGCTTTGAAAGGGTGAAAGGTTTGTTGAAAATCAAAACGGAGAGGATGGTGGAAGCCATTTTGAAAGTAATTGGAAAACAATTTCAAGAAAGGCAGATCAAGCAAAGAACTAACCTGTATGTTATTTTTGTTCTCATTGCATGGGGCCTCGAAATCAGAGTGGAAACTGAGGAAGTGGGTCAAATCATAAGGCCACTATTTAAAGATTATGTGTTGAGTGATCTTGACTCTATTTTGGAATGGTCTATACCTAGAATATGGAAAGACATATCTAAATGATTTGAGGAAGATGATGATGCTTGCCAATATGGGTTGATTATGTTCCTTAGGTGGAGACTGAAAGTAGATAAGCCTCTGATGATAAGGAAAGCAAGGGAGGGTTGGAAACAAATTAAAGAGGAGGTTTCAATGCATGAAAGTAGGGAAAATGAAAACATAGAGAAACTGATGGTGGAAGTGTTGCGTAAAAAATGCACCCAGACTGGCCGAAGGGGAAGGAATGTGGTTGAATGGTGAAAGGTAATTCCCCCTTTTTTTCTAGGTGAATTTTGAAATTTTAAAATTTTATGGTGATGTGGGAAAGAAAAAAGTAGCTACCACCAATGGCAAAGAGTGCAGGTCATAAATATAATGGCCAAAATTACAGAAGCAAGAGTAGAATTAGACGATGAGCACAGAAACCTAGCATGGGTTAAATCCGTAAAAGCAGAGCTTTAGGATTTTTTGAATATTAGTGTATTCGGCTATATGCCTATGTAAAGCTAATGTTTTAAGGTTAGGAGAAGGATTAAATTTGAATAGATATAGATGGTAAAGGTTGAAGGACATAGTTATAAATTTAGAGTTTGTAAAGGAGCATGGACTCCTATAGAAGATAAAATTATAGAGTAGTGATGGATAACACTTTGAAGTTTGATGAATGTAATTTCTATTTATATCAATAAAAAAACTATTACAGACCAAAAAAAACTATATTTAATTACATTAATTTAATTTAATAAAATAGAAGAACATAACAAACATCATCCTCATTCATGAAACTAAAATGGCTAGAGATAAAGTGGAAAAGTTAAAAATATTTAAACATTGTCGAGTTGTGGGATGCAGCTCGGATGGGGCCTCTAGGGGAACTGCTTCCTTCTAGAACCTTAATACTATTCAAGGGGATATTATTAAATTGGAAGGTAACATCTCTTCTATTCAGTTTAATCATATTTAGGATGGCTTCACTTGGGTTCTTTCAAACATCTATGCGCCCAACTCTAAAACTGGTAGAGATAGATTTTTGCGTATACTGGAAACTGAGAGAAGCAACTTCAAGAATGATTACTGGAAGGTGGTTGGAGACTTAAATAATCCCCTCAATGACTCTAAAAAATCTAGAGGTATTTAATCTCAGATTGATAGTGGAGTGGCTCTTATGGATTTTATTAACAACCAATCTCTTTTGGACCTCGATCTCAGAGACGACAATTTTACTTGGTTGAATAGAAGAACTAGGGATGACTTGATCCAAGTTCACTTGGATAGGCCCCTAATTTCTATGGATTGGATCCTCCTTTATGACCGCTCTTTGTCTACTCTTCACTGAGTAGGGTCTGATCATTCTCCTATTTCTATTTAGGCAAATCCTCTTACGGGTAAGAGAAACTACTCCTTCAGATTTGAGAAAATATGGATGCAACATCCTAACCTTGCTAGGAATATAGCTGATTGGTGGAATGTCTAAGTGGAAGGTACAACAATGTATAGAGTGGTCCAAAAACTTAAAAGGATCAAAAACAAAGTTAAGGTTTGGAATAAAGAGGAATTTGGGGACATCTTCAAAAATAAAATCTCTATTCAAGCTGACCTCTAGGAAATTCAACAAAATATCTAGCTGGAGGGTTTGACAGAGGAGAATAAACTTAAGGAAAAAAAATTCATGTTGATTATCATAACATCGTCTCTAAGGAGGAAGTTTTTTAGAGATAGCAATCCAGGGCTCTTTGGCTCCATGCGGGGGATAAGAATACTTGGTTCTTCCATATGACTGCCCAAAAACACAAGGTGGCTTAAAGGATTGATTATATCAATGGTACTCATGGTAAGTTAAGTAAGGAGAAGGATATCAAAAAATAATTATCAAGATATTTTGATTCTCTTCTCAAGGCTGACCCTGCTCTCTCTCTTGCTAACCAACAACTGCTTTTGGATTCTATTCCATATATCCTGTCCAAAGCAAATAATGTTTTGCTGTGTAAAATTTCATCTTCCAAAGAGATCAAAGCTGCGGTCTTTTCTTTTGAGGGAGAAAAATCCCGAGGTCCGAATGGCTTCCCTCCTTTTTTCTTCTAGGCTTTCTGGCACATTGTGGAGAGAGATATTTTAGATGTTGTTAAAGAGTTCTTCAGTTCTGGCTCCCTCGTAAGGGAAGCTAACTCAACCTTTTTTGTCCTGATTCCTAAGAAATTGGGTGTTGATACGGATGATAGCTTCAGACTGATTAGATTTTGTAGCACCTTCTATAAGATCATCTCTAAAGTCCTCACAGTTCATATTCTGAAGATCCTCCTGGATCTTATTTCACCCCAAAAAAATGGGTTTGTCCCGGGGTGACAGGTCCTTGATTCAATTATCTCTATTCATGAGAATATCCACTCACTAGAGGCTTTGAAAAAGGAAGGGTTTCTTATGAAGGTTGATATCTCTAAGGCCTATGATAGGGTGGATTGGAAATTCCTTTGTAAATTTCTTTTGGCCTTTGGTTTCTCTGAGAAAGTTTTTATCCTTATCCAACAACTAATTTCCTCTCCTTCTATCACGGTGCTGGTTAATGGCTCTGCTTCCAATCTTTTCTTCCCTTCTAGAGGGCTCTGCCAAGGAGATCCCATCTCCCCCATCCTTTTGACTATCATGTCTGAAAGACTTGGGAGGCTATTCTCTAATTTGGTCTTGGAGGGTTTGATTCAGGGTCTCCTCCCCTTGTCCACATTCTCCCCCAGCTCTCATGAGCAATTTGTGGATGATACTATTCTTATGGGATCTTCCTTGATTAAAGAAGCTAAATCTATCAAGAAGGATCTAGATACCTATTCCTCTGCAATGGGCCAACTTATCAACTAGGAGAAAAGCTCCCTCTTTTTTTTCAACACCCCTCCAACAAGACAATAGAAAATGGTGGCTATTCTTTGCTATTCTATCGCCTCCTTTCCCTCCAGCTATTTAGGCCTTCCGCTAGGCCTGAAACCTCCAGATTATTTCTAGAATGCTATTGTGGATAATTTCAACAAAAAACTTGTTCGTTGGAAAGGGACCCTCCTCAACAATGCTGGGAAGACCCTTCTACTCAAGAGCTCCCTATAGAATCTCCCAGTTTACGCCCTGAGCCTTTTAATTCTAGCCAAGATTGCTAACACTATTGAGAAATTACAAAAAATATTTTTGTGGTCAGGCACGGAGGAAAAAAATAGAATCCATCTTATGGCTTGGGAGAATGTATGTAAACCTATTAAACATTGGGGTCTTGAAATCATAAAAATTAAGGATATCAATCTTGCCCTCCTATCTAAACAAAGTTGGAGAAGTTTTGGAGAAGAAAATGGTTTGAATAAAATTCTTAAATCAAAATACATTTTTTCTTCTCTCTCTATTGTGGCTTTCCTTTCCTCTCCCCTCACCATGTAGGGCTCTATGAAATGGAATAGTATTTGGAAGGCTAAACCACTTGTAGCTAAAGGGGCTCATTGGAAAGTTGGAAATGGGCAGAAAATCAACTTTTGGGAAGATCCTTTGTTTAGGGATAAACCCCTCATTCAGTACCCTGATTTGGCCCAATTTGTAGACATTTTCTTCCTAAGAATTGGTTGTAAAGTGGTAGATAATTGGAGAGATAAAAAATGGGTCAACCTCAGTGACATTGATCCTCATTTAAAAACTATTAACTTTGATCTATCCCCCTGGGAGATCAAAGCTAACTGTGAAGATGAGCTCATTTGGTCCCCTAATCCCAGTGGTAATTTCATGGTGGCTTCAGCTTACTCTCTGCTATCCACCTATGATGCAGAGCCCTATTGGGCTAAGGTTTGGTTTCCTTCCCTTACCCCTAAAATTAACTTTTTCTTCTGGTTGTTTTCTCAGGAAAAAATCCTAATTACTGAGAACCTGACAAAAAGAGAGTGGATGATTCCTAATCGATGCTATCTTTGTATGAAACATGCCGAGTCTTCTTCTCACCTATTGCTTCACTGTCAGTTTAGTAGAGAGATCTAGAGGGTTGTGTTTGTTGGTAAACAGATTCATCCTTTCTTGTACCTTATGACAATATGACTCTTGATGCCCGATTGATGAACAAAATCCGCTTACAATAGTTGAAAAGCCGTGCTCTGATTACGGGCTTTTCTCTGAATTGGTAGGTACATCTCCCCTTTGAAATGATATGCAATGAATTATGTCTGATTCCTAAATCTAATTTAGGTATGCTCTTAACCCGAGAGCAGAAGAGGCGAACCGAACTAAGACTAGCTAGAACTTAGCTCAGGCAGGAAAAAGCATTCTTAATCTAAAACTAAGAAATAAGGCTCACAAATCCTATGAGTTCTTATGCTCAGCAACTACCTACAGAGATATAAATG
>MU225316.1:171192-183992 GCA_018584345.1 Thuja plicata
TTCATTCACATCTTCAAAACACAGGAATGAAACATCCTTTCTTTCCTACTGCAATTCAGATTAAGAAAAAGAATCATGCATTAACAACTTCTACCTAGCTCTTCCCTGAATATCCCACAGCACATCCCACTGAGGTTTACTCACATCCTCGCCACAAAAGAATGAAACATCCTTTCTTTCTGAATGCAACTTAGACTAAAAGAAAGAACCATCTGACTAACTAGAATAGAAAATAATTGACATAAAACACCTTCAATTGTCTCTACAAAATCAAGCATTCCACACCAAAATTTTTTTGACCTTTCATTAATCTTTTAGCTTCATACATATAGAGCTAGGGGATGACCGTTACAAAGGAAGCTTAATCGGTTCACCTCCCTCTAAACGATAGATGGAAAGAAACCACCTCTGTCACTACTAATTGCAGGGGAAAAGAAACGAAAAAGAACAGGGGAAGTTAAATCATTTGGCCTCTTTTCCTTTTTCCATCTTTGTCTAATAAGCTTTGGCAGCTCTGTTCGCGCCACTTTATAGAAGCATCAATCAAACTATGACACTTCAATTTGAATCCTTCATCTTGTCTTTAATGACATCTGTCGAGTCTAATCCATTGGGCTTCGGGATCAAATAATTGCTTATGTTTTTCACATGTTTGATACTATTCGGTTTCGATTTACACCCAAATGGTATCGAGAGTCCTCATCTTTAGCTTGAACTCGGGCCTTTAATGTAATTGGCGGAAAATCCCAAACTGAATGCTTCCGGTGGAAAATACCAAATCTTCTTCTCCATTGTGGAAAATGGGAAATGAGCTGCTCCGACGGAAAATTGGACTGAAGCTTCTCCTTGGCGGAAAATGAACATGAGAGGTCATTTTCCGCTTTCTTCGCAGAAAACTCAAAAAGTGGTTCTCCTTGGCGGAAAACTCAAAAAGTGCTTCTCCTTATGGAAAATGAGAAAAGTGGTTCTCCTTAATATAATATTCCCTTTAATACATCAGGCCCACCTTACTAATGCTTGATGAAAATCACCAAAGAGGTGCGAAACCCACACAGTGTAAAATTATCCTTTGCGGAAAATCACTTGAGAGGTGTGAAACCCGCACAGTGTAAAATTATGCCTTTGCGGAAAATCACTTTCTTAGGTAGAATTCTGCCATGGAGAGGATGATATTTGAAATCCCGCTGAGCTCGTTCTCGCTCATCTCTTAACCAAATTGCTCGCCGTTTGTTGCACTAGGATCGTTGAGACCTGCAGAATTGATCCATACTAGTCTTCAATCTCTGCCTGAGAAAGAACATCAATTGGAGCACAAATCTTTGCCGGGTTGGGATCTACAACCAACCCAATTTATGAGACTTCAGAACAACCCACTCGGCTAAGAGAAGGAAAGGCAATGACAGGGAAACTCGAAAAAGATAGCCTACCTAAGAAAGACTTAGACTTATACTCAGACTGACCAGACATGACTTCAAAATTCTCCACTTTGACAGCATGGGTACAGGATGAAAAGTGGGGCAACAGCTGGCTCTGACTGGGGAATTGGGTAGATTATACCCAAGCAAGGGACTCAGTATCTCTGGTTTCGCAAGGAATAACAAAAGGCGGCAACGCAGGAACACCAACAAAAGCAAGCAAAACAGGAAAGAAACAAAAGCAAGGGAAAGGAAACAAACCTAAGGAACGCAAAGCAACAGAAAAAAACTATGATACATTACAGGGGTTACCTATTTTCAATCTGTAATTTGATAAAGCTTCAAATCTTGACCATTGAAGATCAGTGGTAACACTTCACCATCTTGATACACCAGTTTGAAATAATTGTTATCAAATGCCTGGTGGATTATGAACGAGCCTTTCCATAGGGAATCAAACTTCTTATGCATCCCTTTGGGAGCACTTCGCTTATCCCACAATAACACACTATTTCCCACCATGAATTTTCATGGTCTTCCCTTTCTGTCAAATAGCTTCTTCACTCGCAGTTGATGCTGAGTGATGTGATCTACTATCTCTTCTCTTTCCTCTTCCAGCTTGGTCAAATACAAGATCCTCTTTTCTAATCCGTCTCTGAATGTACCATCCTCGATCACCTTTCTGAGCTTGCTAGTAGCCAATTCCAAAGGTAACGGAAGGCTCGCTTCAGTGCCATAGACCAACTCAAAAGGTGATACACCAATTGCTCTCTTTGGCGTCACTCTGTCCGCCCATAACGCTTCATGCAGATTTTTATGCCAATTTCTTTGATTATCTTCCACGAGCTTCTTAATAATATTCACCAAATTCTTATTGTTGGATTCGGCCTGGCCATTTCCCTGTGGGAAGTAATCTGAGTAATGGCTAACAGTGATGCCATGTTCGAAGCAGAAACTGGTAATCTCAACTGATGAAAAATAAGCTGCATTGTCCATCACTAACTTATTCGGGACACCAAACCAAACCAGCATATTTTCTTTAAGAAATTCACATACCACTTCTGAAGTTGTTCTCTTTGTTTCCTTAGCTTCCACCCACTTGGTGAAATAATCAGTGGTGGTTATTATGTACTGGTGACCAGCGCTGGAAGCTAGATTAACTGGGCTGATGAAATCAAGACCCCATTGTTGAAAAGGCTCCTCTATCACCACAGGCTTCAACGGGAGAGCACCTAATTGAGGATGCCTTGAAAACATCTTGCATTTCTCGCATTTTTCTACCCAAGAATAGGCATCTTTGAACATCCCAGGCCAGTAGTAGCATTGCCTCAAAATTTTGAAAGCGGTGACGGAGGACGAGAAATGTCCTCCGCAGGCTTCATCGTGAAAATTTTTTAGCAGCTTCTCTTGTTGTTGTTTATCTACACATCTGAGGAAAGTACCATTGATCACCTTCTTAAACAATTTGTCATCCCAAATTATGAATTTAGCAGCCTTTAACTTTAGCTCTCTTCTCTGTTTCGCCGTCAGGCCGTCTGGGCATTCTCCGTATGTGAGGAAGTAAACAATATTTTTGAACCATGTATCTTGGAGTCCCACGGCCAAGACCAACTGCTTTTCTTCAAATTCCTTTGTTTCTTCCGTGATCTTGTTTTCCGCGATTGCTCTGCATAAAGCATTTCCCCTTACCAGTTTAGTGGGCTTAATTTCAATGTTTTATTCCTGCGTCTTTGCTATCCAAGCTCCTCGAGCATTGTAACCCACTTCTTGCTGTGTCAACACACTTTTCACTGCTACATCTGGGACATACACCATAGAATGTGAATGCAAGATGTAGAACCGGAAGTTTTTCAATGCTTTAACTACCGCAAAAGCATGTTTCTCAATCTGAGAGTATCTTAATTCATGATTCTTCAAGGGAACACTCATGAAAGCTATAGGGGCTTGAAATCCATCATTATTTTGCATGAGTATAGCTGACAGAGTGTGTTCGAAAGTGTAACAGTAGATGATGAAATCCCGCTCATAATTTGGGTGACTCAACACCGGAGCTTTAGCAATAACATCCTTGATGCTCTGGAAAGCTTTTTTCCCTGGTTCGCTCCATTTAAAATTTGCATTGCCTTTCATCATATCTACAATGCACTGGGTTATTTCTGCAAAATCTGGTACAGATCTTTTGAGAAAATTGACTTGCCCAAAAAATGACTTCACTCCTATTCTGTTCAGTGGCAAACTCAATCTTCGAATAGCCTCAACTCGCTCTGGGTCAATCCTGACTCCTTCTTGGGAGACTATGTGACCGAGGAGCTTTCCTTCTGTTACAAAGAACACAGATTTCTTCGGGTTGAGGGAGATTCCATGATTTCGGCATCTTTGCAAGACCTTCCTCAAGTCTTCTATGTGGTCTTTTCTTTTCTTGGAAAACATGGTGAGATCATCCAGATATATCCCCATGATCCGATCCTTCAGATCAGTAAAAGTTTTTCTCATGCACCTTTGAAAAGTAACACTTGCGTTTATCAGACCGAAAGGCATCCTATGGTATACGAACGTACCCCAGGGGGTTGTGAACACCGTCTTGTGCTGATCTTTCTCCTCCACTTCAATCTGGTTATAGCCCGAGAATCCATCGAGCATGGACATCATCTCAGACCCAGCCACCGTTTGCAGTAAATAATCCATATTGGGAAGGGCAAAATTGTCTTTAAGAGACGCCTGATTCAAATTTTGAAAATCGACACAGATTCAGATTTCTCCATTCTTTTTCCGCACAGGCACTATATTAGCTAGCCAAGTAGAGTGATGGATTGGGTAGATAATTCCAGCCTTCAGCATCTTGTCTACTTCTTAGAAAATGGCATCTACTATCTTAGGGTTGTAATTCCTCTATTTCTGGCGAACAGGGACTGCATCTGGCTTCAGAGGAATCTGATGTTTCACTTTTCCGCCTCTATAACTTTTCAAGTCTTCGTAGCTCTAGGAGAAAACATCCTTGTACTCTATAAAGAGTTGCTTGGCGGCTTCCTTCTCTTTAGGTGAACAACATTTTCCAATGTTGATCATCTTGGGGTCGTCCGGATCACCGATGTTCACCCCTTCATATTCACCAGTAGTGGGTCCTTTTTTCGTTGCCTTCTGCTTTATATAAGCATCATGTCTATTAAACAACTTTTCCAAAGACACAAAATAAGGCAGGATAATGTTACCTTGTAAATGAATCACTTCACCTTGCTCTTCTGGAAATTCATGGCTGTAATCCTCTTTATCTCCTTCACCCACATGGTGTTTAGGAGTAGTCTTGTTGCTTTCTAAGAACAACTGCAGGCTCTTGTCATCTTCAAAGACTTGCCACGAATCCATATTGTCTAGAATAGAGGCTCTGTAAACCATCTCGATCTGATACTTCTTGTCTTTAAACTCTGGGTGAGGCAACAATAAAGAAGCTGAAACTGCTAGGGAATCTCTGTGGCCAAAAATCTGTTGGTAAAAAGATTCATCCTTTCTTGTACCTTATGACAATATGACTCTTGATGCCTGATTGATGAAAAAAATCTTCTTACAACAGTTGAAAAGCCATGCTCTGATTACGGGATTTTCTCTGAATTGGTAGGTACAGCTCCCCTTTGAAATGATATGCAATGAATTATGTCTGATTCCTAAATCTAATTTAGGTATGCTCTTAACCCAAGAGCAGAAGAGGCAAACTGAACTAAGACTAGCTAGAACTTAGCTCAGGCAGGAAAAAGCATTCTTAATCTAAAACTAAGCAATAAGGCTCACAAATCCTATGAGTTCTTATGCTCAACAACTACCTACAGAGATATAAATGCAATGATGAAAGCTCCTAATGACTCCTTCTCCGAACATCCCAGAGCACATCCTACTGAGGTTCATTCACATCTTCAAAACACAGGAATGAAACATCCTTTCTTTCCTACTGCAATTCAGATTAAGAAAAAGAATCATGCATTAACAACTTCTACCTAGCTCTTCCCTGAATATCCCACAGCACATCCTACTGAGGTTTACTCACATCCTTGCCACAAAAGAATGAAACATCCTTTCTTTCTTAATACAACTTAGACTAAAAGAAAGAACCATCTGACTAACTGGAACAGAAAATAATTGACATAAAACACCTTCAATTGTCTCTACAAAATCAAGCATTCCACACCAAAATTTTTCCAACCTTTCATTAATCTTTTAGCTTCATACATATAGAGACAGGGGATGACCGTTACAAAGGAAGCTTAATCGGTTCACCTCCCTCTAAACGACAGATGGCAAGAAACCACCTCTGTCACTACTAATTGTAGGGGAAAAGAAACGGAAAAGAACAGGGGAAGTTAAATCATTTGGCCTCTTTTCCTTTTTCCATCTTTGTCTGATAAGGTTTGGCAGCTCTGTTCGCGCCACTTTGCAGAAGCATCAATCGAACTATGGCACTTCAATTTGAATCCTTCATCTTGTCTTTAATGACATCTGTCGAGTCTAATCCATTGGGCTTCGGGGTCAAATAACTGCTTATGTTTTTTACATGTTTGATACTATTTGGTTTTGATTTCAACCCGAATGGTATCGAGAGTCCTCATCTTTAGCTTGAACTCGGGCCTTTAATGCATTTGGCGGAAAATCCCAAACTGAATGCTTCCGGTGGAAAATACCAAATCTACTTCTCCATTGCAGAAAATGGGAAATGAGCTGCTTCGGCGAAAAATTGGACTGAAGCTTCTCCTTGGCGGAAAATGAACATGAGAGGTCATTTTCCGCTTTCTTCGCGGAAAACTCAAAAAGTGGTTCTCCTTGGCGGAAAAATCAAAAAGTGCTTCTCCTTACGGAAAATGAGAAAAGTGGTTCTCCTTAATATAATATTCCCTTTAATACATCGGGCCCACCTTACTAATGCTTGCGGAAAATCACCAAAGAGGTGCGAAACCTGCATAGTGTAAAATTCTCCTTTGCAGAAAATCACTCGAGAGGTGCGAAACCCGCACAGTGTAAAATTCTGCCTTTGCAGAAAATCACTTTCTTAGGTAGAATTCCGCCATGGAGAGGATGATTTCTGAAATCCCACCAAGCTCGTTCTTGCTCATCTCTTAACCAAATTGCTCGCCGTTTGTTGCATTAGGATCGTTGAGACCTGCAAAATTGATCCATACCAGTCTTCGATCTCTGCCTGAGAAAGAACATCAATTGGAGCACAAATATTTGCCGGGTTGGGATCTACAACCTACCCAATTAATGAGACTTCAGAACAACCCGCCCGGCTAAGAGAAGGAAAGGCAATGACAGGGAAACCCGACAAAGATAACCTACCTAAGAAAGACTTAGACTTAGACTCAGAATGACCAGACTGACCAGACATGACTTCAAAATTCTCCACTTTGACAACATGGGTACAGGATGAAAAGTGGGGCAACAGCTGGCTCCAACTAGGGACTTGGGTAGATTATACCCAAGCAAGGGACTCAGTATCTCTGGTTTCGCAAGGAATAACAAAAGGCGGCAACGTAGGAACACCAACAAAAGCAAGAAAACAGGAAAGAAACAAAAGAAAGGGAAAGGAAACAAACCTAAGGAACACAAAGCAACAGAACAAAACTATGATACATTACAGGGGTTACCTGTTTTCAATCTGCAATTTGATAAAGCTTCAAATCATGACCGTTGAAGGTCAGTGGTAACACTTCACCATCTTGATACGCCAGTTTGAAAGAATTGTTATCAAATGCCTAGTGGATTATGAACGAGCCTTTCCACAGGGAATCAAACTTCTTATGCATCCCTTTGGGAGCGCTTTTCTTATCCCACAATAACACACTATCGCCCACCATGAATTTTCATGGTCTTGCCTTTCTGTCAAATAGCTTCTTCACTCACAGTTGATGCTGAGTGATGTGATCTACTATCTCTGCTCTTTCCTCTTCCAGCTTGGTCAGATACAAGATCCTCTTTTCTAATCCGTCTCTAAACGTACCATCCTCGATCACCTTTCTGAGCTTGCTGGTAGCCAATTCCAGAGGTAACGGAAGGCTCGCTTCAGTGCCATAGACCAACTCAAAAGGTGATACACCAATTGCTCTCTTTGACGTCACTCTGTCCACCCATAACGCTTCATGCAACTTTTTATGCCAATTTCTTTGATTATCTTCCACCAGCTTCTTAATAATATTCACCAACTTCTTATTGCTGGATTCAGCCTGGCCGTATCCCTGTGGGAATTAATCTGAGGAATGGCTAACAGTGATGCCATGTTCGAAGCAGAAACTGGTAATCTCAACTGATGAAAAATAAGCTGCATTGTCCATCACTAACTTATTCGGGACACCAAACCTAAGCAGTATATTTTCCTTAAGAAATTCACATACAACTTCTGAAGTTGTTCTCTTTGTTGCCTTAGCTTCCACCCACTTGGTGAAATAATCAATGGCGGTTATTATGTACTGGTGACCAGCACTGGAAGCTGGACTAATTGGCCCGATGAAATCAAGACCCCATTGTTGAAAAGGCTCCTCTATCACCACAGGCTTCAACGGGAGAGAAGCTAATTGAGGACGCCCTGAAAACATCTTGCATTTCTCGCATTTTTCTACCCAGGAATAGGCATCTTTGAACATCCCAAGCCATTAGTAGCATTGCCTCAAAATTTTGAAAGCAGTGATGGAGGACGAGAAATGTCCTCCGCAGGCTTCATCGTGAAAAGTTTTCAGCGGCTTGTCTTGTTCTTGTTTATCTACACATATGAGGAAAGTACCGTCGATCACCTTCTTAAACAATTTGTCATCCCAAATTATGAATTTAGCAACCTTTAACTTTAGCTCTCTTCTCTGTTTCATCGTCAGGCCGTCTGGGCATTCTCTGTATGTGAGGAAGTAAACAATATCTTTGAACCATGTATCTTGGAGTCCCACGGCCAAGACCAACTGCTTTTCTTCAGATTCCTCTATTTCTTTTGTGATCTTGTTTTCCACGATTTCTCTACATAAAGCATTTCCCCTTACCAGTTTAGTGGGCTTAATTTCAATGTCGTATTCCTGCGTCTTTGCTATCCAAGCTCCTCAAGCATTGCAACCCACTTCTTGCTGTGTCAACACACTTTTCAGTGCTACGTCTGGGACATACACCATAGAATGCGAATGCAAGATGTAGAACTGGAAGTTTTTCAATGCTTTAACTACCACAAAAGCATGTTTCTCAATCTGAGAGTATGTTAATTCATGATTCTTCAAGGGAACGCTCATGAAAGCTATAGGGGCCTAAACTCCTTCATCATTATTTTTCATGAGTATAGCTGACAGAGTGTGTTCGGAAGCGTAACAGTAGATGATGAAATCCCGCTCATAATTTGGGTGACTCAACACCGGAGCATTAGCAATAGCATCCTTGATGCTCTGGAAAGCTTGTTTCCCTGGTTCGCTCCATTTAAAATTTGCATTGCCTTTCATCATATCTACAATGCACTGGGTTATTTCTACAAAATCTGGTACAAATCTTCTGAGAAAATTGACTTGCCCAAAAAATGACTTCACTCCTGTTCTGTTCAGTGGCAAACTCAATCTTCGAATAGCCTCAACTCGCTCTGGGTCGATCCTGATTCCTTCTTGGGAGACTATGTGACCGAGGAGATTTCCTTCTGTTACACAGAACATAGATTTCTTCAGGTTGAGGGAGATTCCATGATCTCAGCATCTTTGCAAGACCTTCCTCAAGTCTTCTATGTGGTCTTTTCTTTTCTTGGTAAACGCGGTGAGATCATCCAGATTTATCCCCATGATCCGATCCTTCAGATCAGCAAAAGTTTTGCTCATGCACCTTTAAAAAGTAGTACCTGCATTTATCAGACCGAAAGGCATCCTGTGGTATGTGAACGTACCCCAGGGGGTTGTGAATGCCGTCTTGTGCTGATCTTTCTCCTCCACTTCAATCTGGTTATAGCCCGAGAATCCATCAAGCATGGACATCATCTCGGACCCAGCCACCATTTGCAGTAAATAATCCATATTGGGAAGGGCGAAATTGTCTTTAAGAGACGCCTGATTCAAATTTTGAAAATCGACGCAGATTCTAATTTCTCCATTCTTTTTCTGCACAGGCACTATATTAGCTAGCCCAGTAGAGTGATGGATTGGGTAGATAATTCCAGCCTTCAGCATCTTGTCTACTTCTTAGAAAATGGCATCTGCTATCTTGGGGTTGTAATTCCTCTATTTCTGGCGAACAAGGATGACGTCTGGCTTCAGAGGAATCTGATGTTTCACTTTTTTGCCTCTATAACTTTTCAAGTCTTCGTAGCTCCAGGCGAAAACATCCTTGTACTCTATAAGGAGTTGCTTGGCGGCTTCCTTCTCTTCAGGTGAACAACATTTGCCAATGTTGATCATCTTGGGGTCATCCGGATCACCGATGTTCACCCCTACATATTCACTAGTAGTGGGTCCTTTTTTCCACGCCTTCTACTTTATATAAGCATCATGTCTATTAAATAGCTTTTCCAAAGACACAAAATAAGGCGGGATAATGTTACCTTGTAACTAAATCACTTCACCTTGCTCTTCTGGCGATTCATGGCTGGAATCCTCTTTATCTCCTTCACTCACATGGTGTTTAGGAGTAGTCTTGTCGCTTTCTAAGAACAACTACAGGCTCTTGTCATTTTCAAAGACCTGCCATGAATCCATATTGTCTGGAACAGAGGCTCTGTAAACCATCTCGATCTGATACTTCTTGTCTTTAAACTCTGGGTGAGGCAACAATAAAGAAGCTAAAACTGCTAGGGAATCAACCTTGGAATTCAACTCTCTTGGTACTGCTTCAATGGAGAAGGCATCCAGACCTTCTATTTCATCCCAGACCCTATTTCTGTAATTCTTCAATCTATGATTCTTGACAGAGTATTGATTTTTAACCTGTTTCACAATGAGCTCTGCGTCGCCTCTAGCCTTCAGCAGTTTTATCCCTTTCTCTTTTGCTGCTGCAATTCCAAGTAACAGAGCCTCATATTCGACGGTGTTTTTGGTATTCCCAAATTCTAATTTAAAGGCCATAGGCTCAGGTTCACCCTGAGGAGGGATCAACACGACGCCTGCACCAGATCCTGATGAAGAACAACTTCCATCAAATTCCAGGGTCCATACACCAGAAAGGTTGCTCCCTTCACATGAAGCTCTTTCATCTGGACTTTTGATTCTTTCTTCACTCAGGGATTCCTCAGTGAACAACATGTAATTGCCAAATTCCAACTCTTGGTAGAGTATCTGAGCTTTGGGATCATCAGATTTCAGGACGGTGAATTTAGCTTTTTCTTCAGGCTCCAATTTAACTTTCTTGTTCCCAATCGGTATCATAGCCTGAGACCAGTCTAACTTTATCTCCCCTCATAAGTCTCTATAGAAACTTCTACTTAGGAGGAGACCATAGCTTGCCAAGATGTCTGCCACTAGGATAGTCAATAAGAGCTTCTTTTCGGGGTGAGAGGCCAAAGCAACCTGGGCATCTTTAATTTGTCCTAGCAAGGGAACCTATTTGGCATCCATCGAGTAACATCTCCCATGTACTTCTATAAGGCTAAGACCTAAGGCTTTGGCCACTGAATGGGGCATGACATTGTCTGACGCTCCAGAGTCTATTATGCAGTTACTTAGTTTACAACCATTAATATACAATGAAACATAGAAGGGATCGGGTTTCTGACCAGGAGAAGTTGCTAACACAGTACATTCATCTTGATGAAACAAGTTAGCTATCAATGTTTCCTCTTCTTGTTCTGCGGTTACATTGTGATTCAAGTTTGAGACATCCCCTTTACATCTCTCCACTAGTCTTTTCAATTCAGAAGGATGTGAAGCTAAATAATCTATAGGGGAAACCTGAATTTTTGCTTCTTCACAAAACTGGATAAAATCAAAAGGTACTTTATCCTTACCCATTTGAGAATTTGAGGCTCCTTGATTAGCATGGGCATTGCTCGTGGAAGGAACAGAGTCACCTTTGAGAGGTTGGCTCGAAGACTGGTTCTTCAACTTCTGTCCCCGGGTGAGTACTTGATACAAAGTCTCGTCGATGGTAGCATAGCATTAACCTTTGATTTCAGAGTCAGATTTATACTCCACAAATAAATTTCCAGAGTCGCCATTGGAGTATGTATCTAAATCTACACAAGGAGCTGCTATAGTCAGCTCATTGGTGGCTAACAACTGCATCATACAGACGGTCTCTGGGCAGTTCTCCCCGTCATGATCTATAGTTAAATGAAACATGCACATGTTCCCTTTCTTGGGTGCTGCCTTGATCTGCAATCTCGGCTGGGTGCCTGTAACCTGTAGGAACTTATTGTCTGCACCTCTTCCCAGCACATTCTAAAAATTCCGCTGATAGGAGTTGTTGAAACCCGGTAATTGCTTCTTCATCCTGACCAACTCATTTGACAACATCTGAAGCATCTCATCGGATGACGTAGTATTGCTGGAGCTTCCCTTGGTTTGAATCTCCCTTTTCCACTTTCCCACGGTGATCAAGTCATCTTCGCACTCAATGGCTCTTCTTTGTGCGTCTGCTAGATCAACAGGGCGTGCCCGTCTTAAGTCATAATTTACATCCGGAGGCATCGCGCTTATGAAGAACATTTTGAGGTTACCGGCAGTAGGCCTAGCAGCAGCAGAGATTCTACTGGTAATTTTGTTGAAACTGGCTACAAAATCCCTCATACTCATGTGAGGTTGCTTCTTGATGGACGCCAATTGCGTTAACAGAGCATGCTCATCTTCTGCAGTCTTAAATTGGGCTTCGAATGCCGTTCTCATCGTGTTCCAACTAGTGATAGAGTCATCATCTAGATGGTAGAACAAATCTGCGGCACTCTCTGTTAGAGTCTCAATGAATAATCTTATAGCAACGTCCTCATGTGCCACCCCCAAGATAGTAGTGGCTGCAAAGAATGCTCTAATATGTTCATCCGGAGTGACCTGTCCGTCACCGAAAAACTTAGGGAAATTCTTCCTCGACCCTGCAGGAAGTGGATGATAAGCCACTAATGCTAAAGGTCCAACTGCTGCAGCCCATGGAGCAGCCATGACAACCCTTGCACTATGTGGTGGAAAATTGACAACCGAGGGAGTATTGATACCATGAAGAGTCAATACCTGGAAAGTGCTTTGTGAAGTGATTTGATTCCTAACAGGGGAAGCCGGTCTACTCCAACTCTTCTTCTCTCCTCTTCTTTTAGGAACCTCTAGGATGGGAAAACCAAGCTCTTCTAGCTTGTCAAATGTAGGATCTCGCCCACCCCGTTCTCTAGTACTCCTGAGGAAATTTGTGCATTCCAGGGTGCTGATAAGAGTTTACTGTTGGGATGCTCTTCGTGCTTGTCTTTCTACTCTCTGGATA
>MU225316.1:204340-266782 GCA_018584345.1 Thuja plicata
AGAAAATGAACTTCAAAGCTACATCTATATACAGAAAGGTATATATCAGAATCAAGCACCAGAACATATTGTTGTATTGATGATGGATAAGGGAAATTCAAGGAATATATTATGGATAGGAGAAATTGTTTGATAGAATGACAAATATTTGACAAATATTTGTTTGGCATTGTTGTCAAAGGGAGAGGATGTATCCATATTATCACTAGAAACTATTCATTATCAGATTAATCCATAGGGAGAGTATTTGTATAAAAGTTGCAAATAAAAGACAGTGACATCAAGAAGAAGAAAAGTCAAAAGAGAGAAATTGACACAAACAGAGGTCACAACACATCAGAAGAAGAAACAAAGAAAGCTGCAAGAATCAAATTTAAGCTAACACAGAGCTTACCGACGGTCAGACATTCTTATCAGTTATCAAAACAAACTGTTTGGTAATTTGATGAATCTCAACGATTGTATTTCATATTGTATTAGAAATAATATAGTGTGATAATATAGTATGTTTCCATCAATGCCAAAGGGAGAGATTGATGACATGTAACTGATTGAATGTTTGATAATGTTAAGTTGAAGATGATGCAAAACATTAAATTAGTTAATGGTCTATATTGTCATTGATGTCAACTTGATATCATCTGTATGGTCATACACATAATGCCAAAGAATCCAAAGAATCAATGGAACAATGATTATGCTTTCAGCAATGCATAAAAGTCAAGTATTCACTAAGTGACAGACTACACCAATAGAGTGCACACCATCGGTAAAGACATAGATAAAGTCACAGTGATGCCCGATGAGCAGAAGACAGTGTTGCCCGACAAAGTAGAATCACAGGATGCCCGATGAGCTGAAAAAAGAGTTGCCTGATGAGAAAGATTCAATGATACCTGACGGATGGAGATCCCAAAGCTAACTGAAGTTACACCGATGGAACTTGCAGTTGTCACCAGCGACGAACTACAAAATTGATCGACAGAATAGAGAGATCAGAAAATGAAAGAATATCTAGCTGACAGAGCTTAAGGATAGACTTAACTATTTTTTTTATTTGTTTTATTCAACCACAGTTAAGCAATTGATTTATACAGTTGGCAAGAAGATGACTATGAGACAAATCAGGAGTTAATGTCGTAAATCAAATTGGCTAGATTTTTTTTCACGCCAAGAATCAAGAATCAAGAATTAAGGAATATCATGTCTATATAAGAGACAAGCATAATTCATTTTCTATATGCACTCAGATACATGGGGGAGTGAATTGAAAGAAGATGCTGAAGAGAAACTAGTCAAGGATAAACTTCATACAGTCCTGATCAATTAGGCTAAGGGAGAGCTAAATAATTTTGCAGACACCGACGAACAGTGAAGCACAACATCATAGAGTAGAAAGAGTGAAGCACAAAGGAATTGAATTGACACATTGATCAGAGAGGTATTGTACGTAAATAGATCTAAATATCTGCAATTGAAAGTTGCATTAGAAATAGGTCATTGTGTTTCAGTTTACCCATTGAAGCATTAAGTCTCTTAATAGAGAAGGACTTAACCATCTTTTGTAATTGAGGTATATCCTAACAGATTACCAAAAAGGTTGATTCATGATAGTAGTAGCAGTCTTACCTAAAGCCTATTGACAGTCTAAGAAGGAGGTTGATTCAAGGATGGTAGTAAGATTAGCATAAAGCCTATTGACAGTATACAGACTGATTTAAGGATGGTAGCGTAGATACCAGATACTAAGTGACAACCTATGTATAAAAATCCTTTAACAAGGTCGCACTTAACCGTGTGTTTGTAACATTTAACAAGGTTGGCTCCTAACAGGGCTCACTTCAGAAGAGTGAAAATTTGGGGTACCAGTCCCAGTGGTTTTTTCCCTTAACAGGGTTTCCACATTAAAATCCATGTGTTACGTGTGTATGGTTTATTACTTTATTGTTTTACATTTCACATATGCATTTCTAGATTGATTGGTATACTCTGCATATTTACTGAGGATCGGTAAATGAGTTTTATTGCTTATCAGTAATCAAGGAGAATAAGGACAGACAAGGTAAACCGACAGACAGTAAATTATTTCAAGTATTTCAAGGCATACATCTTGTAGGGACTTAATAATCTGAGGTGTATAGATTGGTGGATTAAAGTTTAAAGGATAAATTTTTGAGGCCACTAATTCACCCCCCCTCTCAGTTATTACTAATAGAAAAGGTATTATATTTTGATAATTTTGATCTAGTTGAGTCAGTTGATCTGTACCGAGTAATAATTCCAGTCAGTGAATATGTGAGAGACAACCGAGTTGCTAAGGCAACTGAGCATTTTTTGTACTCACCAAGCTAAGATATCTTTAGTGTCAACCAAATGTTTTGTTTGTCTATTGAGTGGTTGTTGATGAACATTTATTGCGTTGACTAAACTTATTTGGTATACATTTTAGGGAAGTGAACTCATTTGTTCATACATTGATCATAGAGCATAGTAGAGAGATTAAGAGCGATTTCACATCAGAGCACTTCGAATGATTTTACAGAGATTCTAAGAACATTTTGAATAGTTAAAGGTTATTTCAAGTAAGAATTTGCGCTTACTGAGCTATCTAAGTCCTTTTGTTGAAATCCCTAATTTGAAAATGATGGCGTACTTATCACAAACCATGAAGGAAAAGATGTATAGAATAAAAAAGGTAATTCTGGTTAAGAATTCCACATGCACAAAACTCCATTACAAGAATTCATCCATAGGTTGTAGCTCAACTCGACGACAAAGGTACATTTTCTACAATGCTGCCTAGGGTTCTATTGGTTCATGATGTAAGGGCATTCATTCACTACAAGATCAGTGAGATAGGGCATTTTGAGCTAATATTAACATATCAGACACTTTGCACTGATGGGAAATTGAAAGATGATCATAAACACTTGGAAGTGAAATGGTTAACCAATGCCCTACATTTACCAAAGGAATTCAAAACATAATGGGTACACATAGTATTAAGCTGAGTACATGATGGAAATTTTTGGCTAGATGGACCAAAGAAGAAAAGAAAAGATGTAATGCATGCAGTAACTGGGTATCCTATAATAGATAAATCAAAAGCCCTAAGGCACTCACCCAGAATAGAAATAAAAAAGCTAACAGGAGCGAAGTGAGATGGTAGAGGTTTAAGGATCAACACCATCAACGATCCTAAACTTAGATTTGGTGCATATACTATTGCATACAAAATCTTCTAATCGAGAAGACCTAACAACATTGCATGTGGAGCTGTTGATATTGCATATACGATTGTTAAGAAGGGTTTGCAACTTGACCTAGCCGAGCTGCTGCAGAGGTAACTGGAAGAAAATATGAGAACAATCTGATCAACAAGATCTAATACTTATAAGTTTGGTTCTCTACTATTATATACATTTTTCTATCTACAAAACCTTTTCCCCTCCGTCGGTAATGTAAAATGGAAGATGAACAGACTGATCACTTTGAAAATTGATGACTTCCTTGCAAGTCTAGGCATACAATTTGAACCCATTATGAATGATTATTTTACAAAGTTCAAAGAAAGAATGAAGAAAAGGTCAAGAATATCAATGCAGTTTGTAGAGAAGTATAAGGATGAAATCTATTTTGTAGTTGACATAGACACAACACTCATCAGAGAAGTATAACCAAGGACAACATGGCTACCTTCTATGGACTATGAACTTGACATAGATTTATCCTATTGAGGCTATAGAAAAAATATTTAATGAACCAGTTGACAAATCTGCCATGAGATTTGGCACATTTGTGGAAGCTAAAACCATAATATCTATTGGACTACAAGTTAAAAAGATGGGTAGAAAGAAGACCAAGATTGTTAAGAATTTGAAACAAAAATTTTCTATCACTGATGAATAACTGGACAAATCCATTGATGATATTAAGGAATAGACTACAGTCGGTGAAGATGAAGAACAAAATAAAGATGACGATGCCACCGAGTCAGATGAAGTACAAGAAGAGTCACCTCAGGCAAAGAAGGGAAAAGGCACAAAGACCGAGTCTCCATCGAGGACAAGAACAATATTAGAGATAGTAGATTCACCACCTTTGAAGAAAAGAGTTGCTAAGATAACACAACCATCACTAAAGTATACATATTAGAAAATGAATCCAAAGACCATAACACTAAGACAAAGAAAGAAGTATGTAAGAAATAAAGATGATAAGGATGATTCTGATGATAACATTGATCAATTTAAGGCTGTGAAGAACAAAGTACCACAAACTATTGATGAAATAGCTTAAGAAATAAGGACAATTGAAAGGTTAGAAAATCCAAAGATCCATACTTATGAAAATCTATCTATTGAGAATAAGAATAAACTGGAAGAAGCTATCATAGGTATGATGGTTACTTTCAAAAAGGTCCCCGTAGAATTTTCTACATACATTCCACTAGAGTTATATGACAAAGTATCACCCAAATGGACTTACACACTTAATACAGAGAAATAGATTAGAGAGTCAACTCTCACTATACTTAGAGTTGATTGCACAGTGGAGCAGATTAATGACATCATGCAATAGTATGCAAAGAAATTTCCCAAGAAATAAAGAACACTGAATATATTTCAAGGGAATTTGAAGGAATTTTATGAAGAGAGCACCATGATTTGGAAAAATATACTATGTCCAACCGAGCAAACAAAGGACATTGCATCTATAGTCGATACTGAGGGACATTGACCGAGTGCTGAGAAAAATATTGATGATGCAATTATTGATAATGTATTGGATGGTATTCCAACACTTTTAACTAATCTAGGTCATGCAAAAATTATAATTGATGATATAACTGAAGGAGACCCTAATGACCAAGAAAAAGAAGATGAAATGACAATCGTAGCTATCGAGGTTTCCCGAGAAATGTTACCTGGTAATCTTCCTATACTGGTACAAGAAATTGATATTTAAAGTGCAGCACAAACAAAGGCACCCAAGCAGGTAATAGACACAAATGAAGACAAGGGTGAAGACAAAGCTAAAGAGACCGAGCATAGTGGAGCAGAAATTCAAGGTGATGTACCTAAAGAACCCACTAATGCAGCAGATAAAGGTGAAGGTAACATAGAAATGATGGTAGGCATTACTACCACTAACACCAAATCAGCTACCGAGCCACCTACTGAAGGCATCACACCTACTGAGCCACCAAAGCTAGATATCGAGCACAAGGCTCAAGTGTCACTATCTCTAACACTATCTCTTACATCAAGTGTACAAGGGAAGAAGAAGAAAAAGAAGAAAGGGAGAAAGGATCAAGTAACATTATATGAAATCATAGACATCCCTGAATGTGATCCAAGGACACTTGATCCAGAAACACTTAGAAAATATGGTGAACTATGCACCCAAAAATAAGCCCAAGACAAGCTGAGGCTAGAACACAAGAATGCACATGTACTAGAGGCAGAAAAGGAGATCTTAAGGCAAGTTGTTCTTGATGTTATCATCAATAAATATACCCCTATCATTAATAAACTTGTACTGCTCATTGAGGAAATAAATGGACCAGATATTGATGCTGAGCATACGTTGGAAGAGAGAGCATAAGAGAATATTCAGTACAAGGTTACTGAGAATATCAGCCAAGTAGTGGCAATAAATAAGGTAAAACTCTTATAATTTGTAAAAGGATTAGAAACTATTATTACTGAAGCACTTACAATTCTACAGAAGTTATGCACATTAGATTACTTCACTATCGAGCTTAGTGAAAAGATGAATAATTTAGATGATGATCTAAATGATAGTGAAAATAGTCTTACAACCAAGCAACATGCATTACACCAAGGTTCTACAAACATAGCGTCTGAGACTTGATTTGAAGAAGGAAGAGGACAAGATAAGAGAAGAGGTAACTGAGCTTTGAGCTATGCTACTACCACATTTAGTATTGATGTAGAAAAATGTGACAATGGAAATGAATTTTATTTCCACCATAGACCTATCAGTAACAAAGAGCATATATGATATGTGTGCTCAACTAAACTTGGAATAGTTGACCCTCAAGCACTTAAGGGAGGAATGAGAGAAGTTAATGGAAAATCTCTAGAAGACCCATCCTCACATTTTTGACAAGTTGTAAGTTATTTTTTTTGTCATTAATTTCAAAACAGGGGTAAACATATGTATATATTTATGCATATCGAGAGCATGTACAAAGGGGGAGTCACTATGTATAGTCAGTATATATAAGTTATTGTGTATACTACATCTAAAAATACAAGTTTTTGATACTAATGCAAAAGGGGGAGAATGCTACTCCAAATGAGGTTTGAAGGTTGTCATTAGTATTCAAGCTAGTCGGTAATAGAGTCAAAGATAGACTAGTCGGTATGTTCACCGAGTGCAGAGTTAACCGAGTGTAGAGTTAATTGAGTACAGTGATCACCGAGCAACATCCTTACTTAGCACACAGTATACACCAAGGACACATTATACACTGAGATACACAAGGAACACTGAGAACCGAGAGACAGTATTGACCGAGTAAACCAGCGGTTACATAAAAGTTTGAATTGGCATATCAATCTAGGTAACAAATTTTTTTTGAGCTGGATAAGGGTGTACATTGATCAAGGAGAACATTAATTACACATGCACTCATTAATTGCTTATATCTCATATGTATAGATGTTCAAGGTAAATTTTATACACTGTTGACCTTAGGTTTTCTAAGATATTGTAAAACCCTAATTAGGTTAAGAGGTTTGATATATGTAAGGATAAGATGTCATTTTGCAATGTATGATAATCAAGTAATGATTAAGTAGCTGCCATACTAAGGACATCAGGAGACCAGACAAGGGTTTTAGAGCAAGGACTACATTGCAATATTTAATTTTTAGAATAGAGACAAGGCTACCGAGAAGTACAGAAGGTATTATCAGTCACAGTAAGGTGATAATTTCATTGTACTTAAAGGATCTGTATCCACAATATTGAGATTTTAATTTGTTCAGATCAAACATTTTGTTACTCTCTGACAATTGTAACAAGCCTAAAATCTCCTAATAGAGTACACTTAACCGTCTTTGTATAAATCTCCTAATAGAGTGTACACATACTTTGTGTTGCTAAATCCTCACATGAAGTAGATATAATTGAACTTATTGTTACTCCTAACAGGGTAAGGTCACCAAAAGTGATCAATATTTGTAAGCTCTAATATGCTACTTTATTACTACAGTAGTGAAGCTTTGTGGGTCTTATCCCTACCGTAGTTTTTACCTTCTAAATGGGGTTTTCTATGGAACCAAAATACTAGTGTCATGTGTAATTAAGTTTCATGAATGTTTATTGTTTTGTTACATGTATTTACTTTTCAACAATGACATTACATGTTTGGTGAAAGTACTCTACTCAGTTGGTTATAAAAGTATATGATTACAAATATTTGTATGAAATTTTTAAGGGTACTGATTCACTCCTCCCCTCTCGGTACACACTTTTATATTATTCCAACAAGAATGTGTGAGCCAAGATGGGAGCTCCCAAGACCAAGATCTTGTTTGAAAACCTGTATATAGAGCTTGAATATGGAGAGTTAAGTGATAAAATTGTGAAAGAGGGTGATTGAAGCTTGATAATGATAAGTGTGTGAGCCAAAACTGTTTAGAAGAAGACCAAATGAAGCTTCAAAATCTACTTACAATGGCCAAATTTTCATTTTGCATCGATGGGTGGCAGATTCGAGCGTTACAACTTTAGGGAGGAAATTTCTACTACTTCAAGAATACTCTACACATTTGCAGATTCACGGACATCTCTGCGATGTGCATGCATCATGTTCCTAAAAGTTCATTTGGACAAGATTCTGAAGTGGGAGGTGAGAAAGTGCGATGAGTGGGTACGGGTGGATGATATGGATTTTTGACTCTTAGGCTAAGGTGAGGGTAATGCTAAATGCTAATTTAAACAAGGATTCAATGTAGTTCCTCTCCCATTTTCATTTTGCATGACATCGTGATGGATGTGGTTTCAACTTTATAATTTCTTTTGTGTAGTTGGATAAGATATTTGATGATGCCTTGTTTTGGCTTTGGATTCTTTATTGTTGTTCTATGTGGCTAGATGAGTTGATATTATGCTTTGATGGTTATATATATGCTTGTATTGCATTATTTGGATTGATCCTATTAGAGGATAATTCACGTGGAGTGATCTAACTTTTTCATTGCATTAGCAAGTTGTTATGCCCTTATACCTAGTTATGAGAACCATTGAGTTGTGGCGGGCTGTATACCCAATTTATGATGCTAGACCTTTTGAGGCCTTTATTTTGAGTATTGAGGACTCATTTTATTCTTGGTGCTTTGATCTTAGCTTGACTCATTTATGAGATTGGGTGACTATTCTCATGCTATGATTGTATGTTGGCATTGTGAGATTCACTTGGTTTAGTTTACTCTTGCGTTCATTCCTAGATTATTAGTGTGGTCATGATGATACATGGCTTACGATGTGATTTGATGGTTTCACTGATGTACGTTCTCATGGTTACCTGATTATGATTATTTTCCATGTTTAAATGTTATCTGGATTGGGGATCATTATATTGTATCATGATTTTATTTTGTGATTATTTATGTATTGTGGTCAGGTGGTTGTACTGTGTGATGCGTTTGATTATAGTACATTATTTGGTTGCTAGTATCTTGGTTGGATTAAATGCTAGAATACTCTATTGTTTATAGTTTGATTATATCTGCATGATGATATCTAGTGTATTTTTCATTTGAGAGTATTGAATTAATATATTATGATGCTTATCATTGATTCCTATTATACGGAGCCTTATATGTTGTTGGACATTTCAGTTATTGACTTTCATTGATATATTCTCATACTGTTGTAAATGATTAATTTAATGCTTATATATTTAAATAAAATATTTTATTTAATTGTAATATTTAATTTAGATGAGATAATTTTCACTGTTATGCTCATAATTTTTTATGGATTATACCTGATGTGAGTGTACAAAGTGAGATGAATTCATAGTTACTCCTTCGTGAGGTCCACATGATGTCTCATTCTCCTTCGTTGTTTAATCATTATATTTTTTTCTTTGGCTATTTATATTGTGAGAAGTTACACTTGATGTTTGCATGTTTCAGTGAATAGGTATTGAACACGTTTTACCTAAGTTGCAGGATTTGAGTGTGTCTATATCCCCGGCAGTGGCGTAGGAGATAGTTTCACCAGCCTTTCAATACTGATCCAATATCATTCTTGTATGGACAATGTACCCATAATTATAATATTATCCCTCAGATACATGTTGGTAAATCCAGATTTCATAATGAATTTTATGAGAGACCAATTGTGTGTCTGTGCATTAGAGTTCTCGTAGTTGTAGCGGAAGAGGTTTAATTAAATGTTGATTTAATTATTTTAGCAATTATTTTTAATTACCGACTAATTTTTCATAGATGAATTTCACTTAGATGGAATTGATTTAATTGATTTTTAGGAATTCAATAGTTCGCTTGATCATTTAAGTCACTTTTATTTTTAAAATTCTATTTCGACTTTGGGAAAAAAGGTTCTTTATGTTTTTAGGGGAAATAAGTTATTTCCTCATTCTTGTTTTTGGAGGAATTGGGGATTTTCTCAAAAACTTGTGGAGAAAATCGATCTTTTGCTTGTTGTGATTGATCTGGGAGTCAGATCTTTGTGGGTAGCAACTCCTTGGAACCATGTCACAATTTATCTCATTCCTATGGTCGAGCCTTTCACGATTCATCGAAGTTTTTATTTTCTTCTGCTCATTTTTGTGTCTTTAGCTTGGTGAGAGTAGGACTCTCATGTTTTTATTCATCCCTTGTCTGTTTCAGTTAATTTTTTGTTGCTTTTTTCATTTTGGGATGATAAATAGTAGTTTCCCCACTTTCTCTTCTTTTTATTTCACCTGATTGGGTTTGCGGGATTGTGTGAGGTTTTTAGTTTGAAATTTTTTGTCATGAGGCTAGTCATTTTTTCCACGATATTAGAATTGAGTTTTTATTATATTTTTGGGTTAGTTGGACCCCAAGGGAAAATAGTTTTTAATTTTGTAGCTTGGCTTCAAGTTTAATTTTTGACTTTTTTGTGGGTGCATCATTTTGTGTGTCATCCAGAACCTGTCATCCGCCATGTTTGGAATGATTGAGTTGTTTAAATTAGTATTTCTTAGTACATATAGTAGGATTGTGGAAATGTAATGGTTATAGGACATTCTGGATATTTTTCTATCAAAATATGAATGTGCCCTTTCAATGCTAAAAGGGCTATTTTTGTACCTTGCCAAATTTTGCCAAAATTTGGGTATTTTATTGATTTTGAGCATTTTGAGCCTTCTTCATGTTCTAACGAGATGTTTGATCAATTATGTGGGAATTTTTTCTCTTGGAAAAGTGGTCAATCAAGAAATTTTTAATTTGGCTTGGTTTTGTATTTACTCATTTTCTTGCCTTAAGTGTTTTGGGAGTTGAGTCATCCTCCTATTGTTGCCTTAATTATTATTGGATTGCCTTTTGTATTGGTACCTTTCATGTTTGAGATGATCTCACATGTGATATGTGGATGTAGGGCGTTGATACCACATCCATGCATGTATTTGATTTATGCTCCTATGTTGAAGTCTAAGTGACCCATACTCTTGGTTTGAGACCAATGGAGTTTTCCATATTTCTTTAGCTTTTAATTTGAGAGTTTATTCATGATTTCATTGCTTGTGAATGTTTATCTTATTCCACATCCTTGTTGTATACCCAAGTAGATGATGTATTTTATTCTTATGTTCTTGGTGTAGACCGAGTGGACAACTATGATTATCTCATCCTTGGTGTAGACCAAGTGGACCAAGCCTTGTTATGTCATGTCCTTGGTGAAGAACAAGTGGACAAGATTATGGTTTTGGTCTCCATCTTTTGATGTTGAGTCTTTAGACTACATACATTGAGTAGGTATGGGGAGAAGCTCCTTACATAGACCTCAGCCTGTAAGTGGTCGCATAGGCTACGTCAAGGATTTTCTTTAAAACTAAAAACATAATTATTATGAACTGGGTATAAACATTAAAAAAAGATAAATTGGTATTTTGGAACCATCGAACCTCAAAATTTCATAAGTGACCCCAGTGTGAGGTACATGGGATTGTGGAAATCATCAGCCTTTGGATGCCATGAGTGTTCTTTGTGTTAGGTAGATTGTGGAAACCATCGACCCCCAAACATCATGACTGATCCATGTGTGACGTATGTGATACTTTTGCCTTGGATTTCAATATTGGTCTATGCAGGTTTGAATAATCCCTATGCTTAATACTCTCATGTCTAGGTCTTGCAGTAGTGTGTGGTACCCTTTTTTACTATGGAGCATGTGATATTGTGATTATGCTTGGATATTGGGTCTCATGTTGAGTCTTCTCCATTTATGCCTTCTTTTTACATCTGTGTTCCATTTGATCATTGTTCCTTATTATGAGATTATGCATTTTATTTGTGTCTGTGTTAGCCACTCCTTGCTTGCATTTATGCCTTGTGTTTGTGGTCGGGTTACTATCTCCATGAGCACGGTGGGGTGGGCCTTATGGTTGCAAATGGTAGGGTATCATTTCATTGTACCATTGTTGGGGATGGGTGTACAAGTGGTAGCTTCTTCCAAAAAATTTGAGCATTGAGTTATCCAAGCTTTACTTTCACCTTTCTCATGGTTTTATGTATCTTTATGGTCTTGTTGATTATATATATGCACTTTATCTCTATGCATCTATGGATGCTTATGCTCATAGTGTAGTTTCTTTATGTTGATTATTTATTGTTATCAAGTGAGTATTGTCTCAATCTGTGTGAATCTGATACTCCCTGTTGTGGAGAAAGGATGTATCTTATGTTGTATGTTGGTGTCTGCAAGCCTACCCAATCATAGGAATGAGAAGACCCTTTTTACTTATCCTTTAAACTTATTTTTATGTTTTCAGGGGTAGTGTAGCACATGGGACCCTTGATTTAGTGCATTAGACTCACAAAGTAGTGCATAGGATCTCTATTTCAACACATCCAAGGTCTAGATCAGTGCATAGACCTCATAGAGTGGTTCGTACACTACCTATTTTAGCACATGCAATTGAGCACATGGGAGACAGTGGGCCCTTCCCAAGGATCTGTCAAAAATGTAATTTCATATTTGGATGCACTTTTCCCTGGGATGTCTTTTTTAAATTCATAGTCATATTTTTGATTCATTATGACATGTTTGTGATCATTTCTTGTTTTGGGCTAAAATGAACTATGTTTTAGTATGCACCAAGGATGATCTTGTCTCCTTGATTGATGATCATTGATGATGGTCTGATCTTGATCTGTGAGTTTCGTGGACATGTTACAAACTCTCATGTGATGACTTGAACATGTCCTTTTGTTCATTCTAAGTGTTGGATTGTCATGGAATATTTGGTTGTGGTGTTTAGTCTTCCTCTTGTGCACGATTGTTTGAGGATTGTTGATGTTTTTAGTTGGAATGCATCCTTGTTATGTTAATTGGTTATCGTTGCACTATGTTATGGATGTTGCATCTTATGTTTCAAATATAAAAAAATTGTTAGTGCATGATTGACCCATTATTTCCAAGGGTTCCTTGGCGGGGAATTACATACAAATGTAAGCCATTACACCACACATTTGAGTTAGCACAAAAACCTCAATAATATTATTACTTTAGTTTGAGAAGTGATGAGTGTAACACCCCAAAATTGGCATCTTGCAACCCTAACCAATTTTTTTGCATTTGTCATTCTTCTGAATCATCAAAGTCCTATTGTACTAGGAAATTTTGAGTTTTGACTGACTCTGCTTGACCTGAGTGTCAAATGTAGAAAATCTTAAATCTGCATTAATCACACATTATATTTAATTCCTAAATACCTATTGGCTAAACAAACCCTATGATTGAATTAATTTAATTTTAAAGTCCTAGCACTTTAATTAAATTAAATTCACCCATTTTAGCTAAAACACATAAAAAGGAATTAAATAATATTTAATTATTAAATAAATATCCTCACTTCAATAATTGAATTTAATTATTCAAATAATTGAGAAAAATAAATTTATGAGGTCATATTTATTTAATTAATTAAATATTCTCTCAAAAATCTTTCTTATGTTCAGAAATAGAATCTTTGAATTAACTGTGCTTTAAAGAGAAAGAAAACAATTAAATCAAATAAAACAATTAAAATCATAAATAAAACAGTTAAAATCAAAAAGAAAAATAGTTAAAGCAAAAGGAAAACAATTTATTTTATTCTTTTAAAGAAAGCTTTCTATTTTAAATTGGCTTTTCTACCTGTTTTATTTCAACAGGAAAGTTTCTATTCTAAACAACCTCCGAGTCTATAAAAGAACTCCCATTCCTCATTCAAAACCCTTCCTAAATTTCTAGTCATATGCATTGTTAGAATACTAAATTGTTGCTGCATTCTTAGTTCATAATCTCATTTTGCAATAGATTAATTTCAATCTCTAGAATAATTGCATTGAAATCATGGCATAATTTTAATCTCATTTCTAGTTTAATGGATTATTTAGATTAATCTTGCATGTTTTATTTCTAGATTAATCATTGCATTGCATTCATGGAAGCATAAATCCTTCATTCTAGATTGGTCTATGGTTGTGAGACTCTTGTTTTGAGAGCTATTTCAAAACCTTGTCTAGATAGAAGGCAACAGGTCGAATCATACAAACATGCGAGATGAATAATCTCATATTCATTCTTGTGTGTATCTGATGAAGAAGGACTATGTTGAAGTGTATGGTTGATTAAAAAGGCCAATTCTACCACATACATTTTTGGCACCCACTGTAGGGCTTGAGGTAATCTATTCTGACCCCATTTCATTATTTTTTTTCATTTTTTTGCATTCTGTCCATACTTTCATACATCTCTGTTTTAATGTTGCGCAAACTTTTGCAATGTCTCACGCAAACTTTTGCAGCGTCTCACTTATTTGTGGGGCTTTCTGCACTTCTTCGCGTGATCTAGGATGAATTATCATGCGAAATTCAATACCAGAGCTTTTATTTCATATCTCTTGTCTTAGTTTTATAACCATCTGCTATTTTCTAACATCTGTGTTTCTCTGATTTTATCTTCTGGAACAACTTAACAATGGTTTGCAGGACGCTGAGATAAAGAAAAGCCATCATAAACTTCTAAACATATTTATTGTAGGACACTGAAATGAAGAAAGACATTACAAACTACTAATGTGTTTATTGCAAGACGTTTGTCGAAGACCTTGCGTGTTTTCACAAATTCTCATGTCTGTTTTTAGTAGTTAGAACACACTTCAGTTGGTGCTTAAAATGAATCATTGCCTTGCATGATTGAAGTGTTTTCTAGATTGTAATTCCAAGAACTACATGAACATATCCTCTCCCCTCGCCTTTATGGATCTTGGGTGTAAGATAAATTCATGTGATTCTTCTAGAGTGGCTACCTCCTGAGAGCTTTAGTAGAGCTGGTGAGAGTGGATGCCCAACTGGTAATAGGCTAAAGCCAAGCCCTTCTGAACTGGTATACAAAAAATGCTATTGTGATTAATGTCACAATAGATAGGTATGAATTCATTGTGGCAACCAAAATCTCCTCCAGTACCCTATTGGTGCGTTAAAGTTTGGGAAAATGACTTGATCACAACCACCTGAACGGATGTCCTTACTACAAACTGTTGTTATAGTATCCAAAAACCCTCTATCTATTGGCGCAGAAGGTCAAAGACCGACTAAGATGCCCCACACTCTTATGGATCTTAGTAGAGACAACAGCCCTTTGGGAAGAAATTCCTTTGGGGTTCAAAGCTTGGTGTGCCTGAGAAGTGAGTGCACATGTAAGGAGGAGCCCGTGCCTCCAAGATTCTAAGTTGTCCGCTAAGAGTAGGTGTAGCTCAACTTTGGTTCAAGTGGGGATTCAACAGATACTGTCCTGGCTATCCTACAATTGTGATGTTTATATTATGGTACTACAAACATTCTGTTTAATGTATTTTGCGTGGGTGTATCATTTGAACAATCAAAACTATCCTCAAAAAACACATAAACTGTCAAACTTGAACATGTCCAACACAATTTGTAACTCAAACTATCTATCAGACAACATCATGATTTTATCTCAGGAAACACAATCTGGTCTCAACTGTCTAATTTTGTAGACTTTCATTTGTCAAAACTTCATAGTTTCACGTGATATTATGCTAATATTCACATCATTACTTGTGAATTTATGCGACCCTGGAAACTATCGCTCGACATTTTGCAACAGTGCTATTATTTTGTCACTTTTTTTTCACTAGTCTGGTATCATTCTTTGTGAGAGACTACAAAGTTTCACATGTGTCTGTGAGAATCTTCACATGAGAATGCACTTCTTTGCCAGAGTCTGAAGCTTTTTAAAAAAAATAGCGAGCTAATTCCCATCTATCAAGTGTACCTCTATCAAATCTGGTCTTTGATCTGGGTCTATTTATCTGCCTTCTATCTTCACACAGTCAAAAACTTGGTTTCTTGGGTAGAGGATTACATGATTCTTGCTTAAACTGGTCTTGTCTCATATATTTTGGTCTATTTGTATCGTGTTGTCATATCTTGTGTCACAATAGTCATCTCTTGGCTATTCTAGCCTCATCTCTGATGATTTGCACCAAGGATACTTCACCCTTTCACACTTCCTGTGCATTTACTTTGAGACAGTTTCAATTTTGATCCTAGTTCACATCCCTTGTTCAATCTTTGTCTATGACTATCACAACTCGATGTGGCAAAACATTTCCTTCAATCAATCAAGACAAATCTATACTTTCCACACCATTGCCGGTTACATCTAGTGAGGAATCATCTTGATCTCCTTCTCTGGTATGTCGACCTTACAGTAAAAGGTCATTTCTAGTGAATTTTAGTCAGGTTCAAAATCCTTTGTTTCAAGAGGACCCAAATTCTCAAAACATTCAAACTTTTCATATCGAGTCTTTACACATTGAACACTTGTATTCTAGCAAAATGATAGATCATAGTCAACTGGGTGGACCCTGTTTCAACCAGAATGAAAACCCTCCTCTTCAAGAAGAGAAGGAGATAACCCAAGGGGATATCTTAGATGCTCGCAATAATAAAAATTTCATGAGAATGATGGCAGTCATAATGAATGAAGAGAAAGAGAAATACCTTCTCGAATTAGCCACCAAGGGTGCCAAACTTCCCTTTGATTACAAGGTAGAGATACTTATTGAGAAAGAGGAAGAAAATGAAAACTCCCACTTGCAAAAACAAATGCAAGGCATGCAAGAACAACTCCTTCAACTCATGAAAGAGAAAGACAAACCTACCACTCAATTCACATTGGACAGTATTTGTCCATTCCCGTTTGATAAGAGTCTATGCATGCCTCCTTTTCCCAAAGGAGTTGAACTTCCCAAATATGATAAATACTTGGGTACATCTGACCCCTAAGAACATTTGAGAGAGTTTGGTGCCCTCTTTATGGATTTTATACATGACACAACCTATCTCATGCACCTCTTCCCATGTAGTTTTGGAGGGTCAGCTATGGAGTGGTTCTCTAGACTACCAACTGGCATCAAAACTTTTGACGAAATTGCCAATTTATTTCTACAACACTATTCTCAGAACATCCAACATCTGGTTCATATCCAAGATCTTTGCAACTTGAAACAAAATCATGGGGAATCCTTCTTGGCATTTCTCCAAAGATGGAGACAACTCTATACATGATATTCTCACAAGATACCCGAATCTGAAAAGTTGGACATCTTTCTTGATAATCTTCTCCCCAATTTTGGATATCAAGTCCAGTTGCAAGGTCCTTTAGCTTTTGATGACATGATTAAGAAACCTGTGAGAATCGAGACATTTATGATCAATAAAGGAGAATTGACCTTACACAAGGAAAATAAACAAGGGTCTTCCTCCTCAAGCAAAGATAAACCCAAATTTTCCAACAAGAACCAAAATGTTGTGAATGATGGAGTTGTAGACAATGTGACTCCTAAGCCTTCCAAGGATTCCTTTAATCTCACTACCATGATGCAAGAAACCAAAGCCACTGAACAGGCTGTGGAAGATTCCAAACCAAGTACTTCACAATTTTCTGGATCTAAACCTTGGGCTCCTAGACCCAAGCGTGAATTCACTCCTTTAGGAGAACCTCTTGATGTAGTTTACAAGACTCTCTTGGCCAACCATTTACTCACTCCACTAGATAATTCACGACCTTATGATCCAGAACCAAGACCTTCTTGGTGGAATGAATCCGCTTATTGTGATTTTCACCAAAACAAAGGTCATAAAATGGCTACTTGTCTTAAATTATGGCATAAAATCCAGGATCTCATCGATAGTGAGGTTATTGGTGTGGGAGGTCACAACGAAAATTATGATCACCAAGATTTCAAAGATCCATTTCCTCCTCTTGGAAAAGGTGAATCATCTAAAGGCAAAAATACTGATGCTAAGGTCAACTATACATACACCAATAATGACAATGTCATTAATATGGTTGAACCTGTTGATACTAAATATCGTAATGTCATCATTCTCAAGGGAAGGGAAGATACTCCCAAACCCAAAACACCTTTCATCTTGTGAGGGTCTACACCTCAGTCTTTTGAACAAGAATAGTCTTAGGTCAGTGCTAATGTTGTTACTCGATCTCACGCTAAGGTCATCCTCAAAGGCCCTGAGCCTTCTATGTCTACATCAACACAACCAGTAGACAAAGATAATGTTGGCTCTACCAATAAGAATCTAAAAGTGGGTTCCTCATCTAATTCTATCAATTACAACATTCTTGATCAACTGCAACGCACTAATGCCCAGATTACTATTTTTGAGCTGCTAAAAATCTCCCCTGCTCACAGGGAAATCTTGGACAAAGCCCTCACCAAGGCAAATGTCCCAAAATATCTTGATCTCGACTGGTTTCAATCCATGGTAGGTCACTTGACCTCCTCACATTACTTATCTTTCTCTGAGGAAGATGACCATTCTTTGAGTCACCCGCATAATGACCCTCTGCACATTGAAGTCATGATTGGTCCAAAGCATGTTCGCCGTGTTCTCATAGATAATGGTTCCGACCTCAATATTTTCTCTGCTAGCTTCCTTACTGAGTTAGGCTATGGTGAAGACTACATTGATGCCCACAAAAAGATTACTATTAAGGCTTATGATGAAGAAGAACATAAATCTAAAGAGCTAGTTGTGTTGCCAATTAGAGTTGGCCCTGTTGAATGAGATGTTATCTGTCAAGTGCTTGACATTCCTTTGGCATACAATATTTTGTTAGGCAGGACATGGATCCATGAAATGTAGGATGTCCCTTCAACATACCATCAGTACATTAAGTTCCCATTCCAAGGATCTGAAGTGACTATACCCGCTAACACACACTATGATTGCAATGCCCTAACAAAATCTGCTGACATCTTTGTGCCTACCAATAGAGAATCTATTGAGCTCCTTGAGACTAAATTAAAAGAAATGGAAAAGAGCTTAACACTCAAAGAAACTGACATGGTAGGATATCAGATTAAACCTGTGCTATCTATTACATCTCTGCCTTTGTCTCCATGTTCCTTTGGGAGACCTTCTGAGAGCACTAAACCTTCTACGGTTCCTCCTCCAATAAAGTATGTTGGTACTTTTGTACAAGCCACAATACCATTAGAAGAAGAAGCTGAAAATAGAGCTTTCAAAGCTTGGATCTATAAAGGAGAAGACAATTCTGAACAAACTACTCCACCTTATGACATAAAACCTGAGCAGTATGGGAAAGGTCTATCTATTATGCAACATTTTGGCTATAAAGGAAATGGTCCTATAGGTGCAAATCATAAGGGATTAATCACACCGCTTGAAGCTATTGGTCACCAAACACGTGACTCCACAGGTATAGGCTTCAAGCCACTCACATTTCAACTAGGGATAAACAAGTTTGTACCTCGAGAAGATAAACAACCAATACCTGAAGAAACATCTAAAATTTAAGAATCTGAAGACAATTCTGAGGAGGATAGTTTTCCTTATCCTATTCCTCCAGACTTGGTGGCATTCTTTGTTGAGCTAGATGACTTTATCCCACATGTCAGTACAGTAGAAATTGATACCGATTCTGATGACACCACCTCCTTTTCTCCATTAACTTATGAGGAGTGGAAAGAAATACATACCCTAAATCCAGGTCATCAAGGTAATTTATACATACCACCACACTTTCAAGAATAGTTTGAACAAGAATCCCAGTCACTTCTCACTACGCAAGAAGAAGATAGGTCAAAAGGTGCTCATCTGACCATAATAGAGGTTCTAGGCAGAACTCATCCCAACTGGGGACAAAGGTTTGATTTCACTCATGTTCTTGACATGATGCCTAATGATGAAATGGACTCTCGTGAATATGAGTTTGACAGCTTGTCCTATGCCACTTCTGACAGAGATACAGATACAGTTCACACATATGAAAACCTTCTAGAAGTAGGTGAAGGGTCTAGTGTAGGGTCACATGAGTTTGACTCCATAGATGTTAACATGTCATCTACTACGTTCACTAGAAATCAAAGGAATTCGACTATACCTCTGGATGAGATCGCTTTAGGTCTCGAATTGCTTGTCCATGCTTTTGATGATTATACTATGAACGCACTTGAACCCATCACTTCTCTTTCACTTTTCCATCCTGAGTTTATAGACTGGAACTCTACCTCCCCATCTAATGAAGTCCTTACATTCCAGAATGATTACGCTCTTTCCTGTTACCTACACACTGTCGAACCTGTAACATCCTCCACTAGTGAAGAAGGTGTCAAAATGACTGAGGCTGACATCAAGTATCTTAGTCACAAAATCAAAAGAAGAAAAAATAGGTGCTCTGATGGTGAAAAACACATTGTGGCAATATCAGAGCCTAAAATAGTCAAAATAAAAGATGTATCCAAGTGTGAAAATCTCTTTGAGGTGCCCGAGGATGAGATACTTGATGCACTTCTGAGTCATTTCTAGGAAAGATCATCTGTGCTTATTGAACCAACTCAACCAATCAACTTGGGTATAGAAGCTAAACCTCAGATCATTCATTTGGCACAATCACTCTTTGAGGTAGAAAGAGAGGAATTCATTACATTCTTCAGAAGAAAAAAGATGAAATTCACATGGAAATATTTAGACATGCCAGGATTAGACCCTAATCTAATCATGCACCATTTGTCCATTGCACCAGGCATTAAGCCCGTCAAGCAGAAGCTTTGAAAAATGCATCTACATGTAGCTTTACTTGTCAAAGCTGAATTGGAGAAAATTCTTAAAGCAGTGTTTATCAGAGTAATTGACTATGCAGAATGGATCTCTAACATTGTTCCAGTATCAAAACATGATAAATCTATCTGTGTCTGCATAGACTTCAGATACTTAAATTTGGCATGTCCTAAGGACAATTTTTCATTGCCCAATATTGATATGATTGTAGATATGATAGCAGGGTATGAAATGTACTCACTAATGGATGGTTTCTCTGGCTATAATCAAGTAAAGATCACGCCAGAGGACCAAGAGAAAACTACTTTCACATGTGCATGGGGCACTTTATGTTGGAATGTCATGCCCTTTGGACTCAAAAATGTTGGTGCTACATACCAGAGAGCTATCACTACTATATTTCATGACATGATGCATAAAAAAATGGAAGATTATGTGGATAACACTCTAGCTAAGAGCATGCACTGAGAGAAACATCTTGCGGATCTAGGTCCTATACTAGATCGTATGGAACAGTTTAGTCTGAGGCTCAATCCTAAGAAATGTGCATTTGGCGTAACATATGGAAAATTGCTTGGCTATATCAGCTCTGCCAAATGCATCAAAGTGGATCCTGTGAAAGTACAAGCTATCATAGAAATGTTGCCGCCAAAGAATTTTAGACAAATGAGAGGACGTTAAGGCTGACTCCAGTCTATCAAGCATTTTATCTCACAACTGGCGGACAAGTCACAACCATTCACCAAGACTTTACACATTGGTGTGACTTACCAATGGAACAAAGAATGTGATGAAGGGTTCACACAAATCAAACAGTATCTTGCGAACTTGCCAATCTTGATGCCACCTATTCATGGGAAGCCGCTTATACTTTACATATCTGCTACAGATGCATCATTGGGTATCCTATTGGCTCATGAAGATCAACACAATAAAGAACGGGCTATGTATTACATTAGTAGAACTCTGGTCTCATATGAAACAAAATATTTTTCTATAGAGAAGGCTTGCCTTGTAGTGGTATTTGCTTCACAAAAATTGCGGCACTACATGCTGGCTCATACTACATGCCTAATTGCTAAAATTGATCCCCTGAAATATTTTCTTAGTAAAGCTACCCTCACAGGTAGACTAGCCAAAAGGGTCATGCTTCTCAGTGAATTTGATATTGAGTATGTAGAAAGGAAAGCCATCAAAGGGAAAGCGATTGTAGATTAGTTGGCAGAAGCACCTCTAGTAGATCATCAACCATTGCACATTGAATTCCCAGATGAGTCCATATTACTTCTCACACATCGATCTTGGACTACGTTTTTTGATGGTTCATTTACCCAACAGGGGTCAGGTGCCGGGATACTATTCATTACACCTCAAAGGTACTCCTTACCAAAAGCATATAAGATGTTGTTCCCTTTTACAAACAATATTGCTGAGTATGGAGCCTTAATCAATGGTATGAAGATCACCCTTGAGTGGCGAGTAGATGAACTCAATGTTCTTGGAGATTCACAGTTAGTCATCAATCAAGTAAATGATATCTATCAGACAAAAGATGACAAGTTGGTGCCTTATAAATGGTTGGTTGACGACCTCAAAAATTATTTTGTTCATATCACATTTCAACAAGTTCCAAGGGTAGATAATAAAGTAACAGATGCCATGGCTACTCTTACCTCCATGCTACAGATGCCAGAAAATGATTTTCGACATGAATTCCTAGTGGACACATTACGCTACCCAGACTATGATTCCCCTGATTCTTAGATGATTTGTTCTGTCATTGGACATGACTCATCTCGCTACCATCATATCTTTTCCCACCTTCATGACCAGATTGTTCTAGACACTTACACCCAGAATGAGAAACATTACTTAATCTGTAGTGCTTCACAGTTTGTCATCATAACTAAAAACTTGTATAGGCGCGGTCTAGACGGTACCCTCCTTAGGTGTTTAGAGCCCGATGAGTCCAAACATATGTTAGAAAAGGTGCATGAAGGCATCTGTGGGTCTCATTCTAATGGCTTGACATTGGCCCATAAACTTATTAGAGCTGGTTACTATTGGCCAGATATGGAAAAAGAAGCTACACAGTTTACTAAGTCTTGCAAAAAATGTCAACTACATGGTAATCTAATTCATACACCAGCCAAGGAGCTTATTCCCTTCATTACTTTTTGGCCATTTCAACAATAGGCCTTTGACTTGGTGGGTTAGATTTATCCCTCATCCTCAAATGGACATAAGTTCATAATCACAACTACAGACTATTTTACCAAGTGGGTGGAGGCAGTCCCTCTCACCATTGCTAATGGAAAATCAGTAGCTATGTTCATTCTCAACTACATCATCTGCAAGCATGGAGTACCCTCAGCAATAATCACTCATAATGGGGGGCAATTCAAAAATAAGGATTTGATAGAGCTATGCTCTAAGTTTAAAATTACTCAGCATTGGTCTTCCATCTATTATCCTCAGGGTAATGGACAGGTGGAAGCATCCAACAAGACAATCCTTAAAATATTGCATCACACAGTGCACAAATCCAGACGAGATTGGCATCTCCAGAGCAATCTAGCTCTCTGGGCATAGAGTACAAGCATAAGAACACCAACAGGGGCTACACCCTATGCCTTGGTTTATGGAGCAGATGCTATGTTACCAATTGAGGTTGAGATTCCTTCTTTGCGAGTATCCCTGAAAGGCCTCATTACTGATGAAGATAATAGAATATCTCAGCTACAAGAGCTAGAACTACTTGTTGAACATCAAAAAGTGGTGTTCGATCACCTTAGAGCATACCAGAAAAGGATGTCCAAGAGATATAATAGGAAGGTTAGACCAAGGGATTTCCAAGAAGGTGACCTCGTTTTGAGGGAGAACCCTAAGAATCAACAATGTCGGATCCAAAAAGGGAAATTTGAACCAAATTGGCTCAGTCCATATGTTGTCACTGTAGTGTTTGGGTCTGGAACCTATCAACTTTCTACTTCTGAAGGAGAATAACTCAAAGAGCCCATCAAAACTCTTCATCTGAAATGGTTCTATAGCTGAGACATCTTCAGTGTGCTCATGTATATAGTAAAGTCCTGAAAAAATTCTAAAAATCTGAAAATGTCCTGAAAGAAAATGATCATCTTAGTGAAAACCTAGCGATAGGCACTTTGATGTATCTCCAAAAAAAATTATATATTCCAAAAATACAAAAAATTCAAAAATTGAAAAATACAAAAAAGGAGAAAAAGAAAAAAGGTGTCATTGATGAAAACCTGGCAAACAGGCGTCATGGTAGCAAAAAAAGAATTTCTGCCAAGAAGGTGAAAACCTGGTAAACATGTGCCTCTTATTCCACAATGCTATATCTATCACAGTACCACTTGGCTTTACACATTTTCTTTCCCGCATTGCTGCTTTCCTACTTTCCTGCTTGCATTTCCTTTAGCGCATGCTTTCAGTTTCCCGTCAAGAGACCAACTTACATGGAATAAAACTGGTCATACTCTTAGGGAAACCCTCCTGGTCTAGGGGGCACTATCCTATTACCTTTTGAGGATCTACTTTGCGATAGTCACTAGTGGTTCTCGCTGCGTCTGCCTACTGTCGCTTAGCTTATACTGAGTTCTCTCTTCTTGAGAATCTCCCTAACATTAGTCACCAATGGTTCTCACTGCATCTGCCTACTGATGTCTAGCTAGTCCTACAATCTCCTCACTTGAGAATCTATCTCGCGTCAGTCACTAGTGGTTCTCACTGTGTCTGCCTATTGTTGCCATACTATTGAGATTGCTCACATCCGTTCTAGTTGGAGCTATACTCAAACGCTCTATCTATCAATACTCGGTCTTGATGATTCTTTGCTTCAGTTTGTACATATCTTTCAGTCAATTTCATAACACTCTGGTTCCTTTGTGAACCCTACTGATTTGACATTTATTCAGTGCCATACACTTGGGGGAAACCAAATCTCATTTTTCGTTGCAACATATGTCAATTCAGTCATCATTACTTGGGGGCACATATCCCCCATTTGAACACATATTTGGTTTACACCCGAGTCAGTAATCTTGTCACTTCTCAAGGACAACTCGCTATTGACACAAATTGGTGTTTTTCAACACCACCATAAACAGTGTTTTTCAACACTATCTTTGGACACATCTGTGTTTTTTTTAACACATATCGGATATCTCACACATAAACATCTATCGATAACAATCAAACAAAATGCACTCACAAGCACAATGGTGGTTTTCAACAACTCATACACATATACATTCGCAAAATTTGAAAATGGATGAGCTATGATTGAATCTTTCTTTGTATGATGTCTATTCTCATGGATTTCATTGTTATTTTCTTTATCAAGTGCTTGTTGGTGTAGTCCCGATGATCCAGCAACATCAAATAAATAGGGTGTATGTGATAAGAGCTCCTGCACTAAGGTGGAACAACCTCACATCTCTTGATCTTGTTTATTTGTACGCCATGGTGAGGTCGGTACTATCTCCTTAACTATTATTGCTCTGTTTGTTTACGCACGATCACACTCATGGTTATCTTGGCTTTGAATGCCTCGATACTGGTGCACTCTTGCAACATTAACTGGAAACAATGTTCAAGTCATCTTGGCTTTTGTGCCCTGGTGCTTACGTTCATTTCCTACATTTTATCTGATAAAATTCATATTCATATCCTTATGATTGCATTGTGGCACCAGTAAGGGTTGTATCAACTCCGATGTTCCAAAAAAAATCTCTTAGATGATGATTTTACTGTTCCAAAAAAAAATGCTTAATGATGATGATTTTACGATGTGTCTAACAACCATGTCCTAGAACTGCACTTTCATATTGCATCTAGCACAGGATTGCATTTTCATTCTAGACTTGCATTGTGGCAGTGATTCAATGTTCTCTTCACTGCATTCTCCTGGGTTCATACATTGGGGAGTTCTTCTTCACTGTCCTAGTTTCATCACGACTGCACAGGTGTTTGATCCTCACTCTCGATTCTTCACATGTTCTTTTGGTTAGCATTTGTCGTCCTGCATGAGATGTTAATACCATACACATCACATATTCACAACTCATTATCATCTACACATTACATTAACATATTCACATTCATAAGTGCATTCACATCCATCATTTGCATACATGTGCATTTCATACATTTACATATATTCCAAACATGTTTATACATTTACATACATTCTAAATCATCTAAAACATCTAAGCATATAGGAAACACCTCATAAAATACAACATGACACATGTGATGATACCAAAAGATGAGCTCATATATATATCTAATGTGTCGATACAAATACAAAATGGTGCTACTTGAGCACGATCTATCTCAAAGTAATGATACAATACATGGATGCCAACGCATCAGATACATCCTATGATCTCATCTCTTAATCTATCAAAACTAACTTTGGCCTTCTTCCTTGTCACCTGGAGGAGGTGGAGGTGGAGGCCTATCTGGTGGAGGTGGTGCCTATGCACCCTACGACCCTCTGGCATATATCAAGAATCTGTCAACCTATGATGCCTCATCAGGAACCACCCCTATATATGATGCATAGTAGTACGCCACTTGAGCAGTCTAATGGCAGATCTCCTCCTGTGCTGCCCGTAGCTACTCTTGGAGATCCTACACCTCTCGATCTCTGTCTAAGAGTCATGCATCTCGCATGGTCACCTATACAGTCAACTCACCAACCTGTCTAGTCAGTGATCTGACCCTCTCTCTGGCTCTATGCGGGGCTTCTTGTGCCTGTGGTGGTGCGTCACTCTGTCTTGGCTCCTGTACAGCCTGGTCCTCCTACATAGGGTCCTCCAGTGGGGCCTCCTGCTGCTCAGCCTACTCTTGAATGTCCTCCAAATGTGCAGCCATCCTCCTCTGACTCAGCTTCCCGCTACCACTAGCACCGGGATCTATCCTCATCTCACGCACCGATATGTCCACCTGTATTGTACGTCGACGGGGCGCTGACTGTGGTCTCTACTATGGTGGGAGCATCAACACCTGCTGCTAGACTACTTGTGGTGGTACTACCTATGGCAGTACTACCTGTCCTCAGCCTGCCATCTCGAATGGATCTGTGAACCTAGGGAATGGATGGGTCACGAAATGCTCCCGATACTCTACGGTCATGCCGCCATCTGCTACATCTCTCAAATAGTCCCACTGTACTGGGGCCAATGCTCATATATCAATCATAGTCTGCCCCTGATCTAGCTTCATCAGCAGCCTCTCCTTGACTCATCTGTGAATTGAGCATATGTCATGTACTCCTGTGAGATATCCTATGGACGACCAAACTGCCGTCATACCCGCTTCTGTGGGAATCTCTCTATTACTGTAATAGCTTGGCCAATCATAGCACGTGAACAAAACATATAACTAAGCTACTCTACAACATCATCCCATACCTCTGTCAGTCTCCACAGCCTCCAGACTACTGCTACTAGGTCGTCAAGCTGGGCCTGCCACAGATCTATCTTACCTAGCACTGGCTGATTAATCATGCCCCTATATCTGTAGATATATGGCTCTGAAGGCTGCCTCAAATCCTCGCATATCGGTCGAGTCATGTGAAGGTGCTCCCATGCCCATACTTGTAGAACAAATGCTCCGGCTGCCATACTCTTCACCTCCCAATAGACGATCTCATGCATCTCGTGATACATGTGGGCCAACATGCACTAACCCCATCCATAATGTCTCAACCGGGCTAGCATCTGTTGTAGCATCCTGCCCCAGCCACACTCCAAACTGTGCTATCCATGATCAGGCATCAAATAGCATCCAAGGAAGCATGCTAATACCACTGGTAATCTATGCGTCGGGCTATACACACTGATAAGATCCTCCCATGGGATAGCTCTCCCCATGACCAAGTCATCCTGTAATATCTCTTTCAGGGCCAGTGTCCCTAACCTGGGCTGCACCTCATACTCCACCCTGGCTCCGTGAAATGGAATCCTCAATATCTGATAGATATCCTCAAGGGTCATGGTCATCTCACCCTGTGGCATATATAAAGTGTTCGTTCCCGAATGGAAACACTCAACAAGTGCTCCCAATAATCTATGATTTACCCGAATATCGAGTACATCACATAGTGAGGTCAGGCCCAAAGTACCCAGATGTGTTGTCTCTGCATCATCTAACTGTGCCACTAGTCTGCTAATGGCTGGGTGGTGTAATCTGAAGGCAATATCCGAGAAGTCAACCTGCAAAGCATGCAAACAACAGTGCACGATCAGTAATCTGAGACAATCAAAGCATAACAAGACAATTAAGCATTAAAGACATCCTACAGATAGTAAGAACGCTGACACAATTTCTATTGGACTTGACACAGACACATTTTTTATTTTAACTGCTCACTTTTTTCAATGCAAAGAAGCAGATTTTTGTGTGACAAAGTACTCTTTTGCGCGAAGAAGTTCTTCGGGCTACGCAAACTTTAATGTTCGCGTGAACTTTTCTGACATTTCGCGCGAGAAAATGACCCATTGGAGGGTTTCTCGCATGAAAGTTGGTACTCTCCCACACGAGATTTCCCCCCACATGGTGCGAGAAGGTAGTTTCTCGCATGAGATTTCCCAGCGAGTCGCGTGAAGAAACTACTTCTTCGCACGAAATCCCGTTGACAGTTTCCTAAAAATGCGAAAAACATGCAAAATTTGATAGAAATGAATAAAATTTGAAATGCTGACAAGGTTCGTCGACCATTTACCGGAGGTCCGTATGCTACCGGCCGACTGTGCCTCCTAGATCGCTCGAATCGATGCGTGCTGTAGGGGACCACCATTCTCGCTCAGAGTTCAATTTGCAAAGTCAAAAGGTTGAAATGATTTGAAAATGACCTTTTGGTCCATATATAGGTTTTGACCTAATTTTTTAAAGTGCTCCGTTTTACGTGAAAACTTCACCATTACCTAATTTGACCGCTCTGAATCCATTTTCATGATCGAAATCGAAATCTGACACTTCTATATAGCTCAAAATTGCATTTTAAAATTTTGGGACCGACACGATCAGACGCTTGTGCAATCGACTTTCTGACGTCGCTTTCTTGTTAGAATCATATCTTATCATCATTTTCTCAAATCTTTGACTTTTTTCCTCAAAAGTCAACTCTAGTCAACTTTGGTCAACCCTAGTCAAACTTGGTCAACCAGACCTCAAAATCGCTCGAAATTGATTCTGAATCTTCTAAATTCTTCCACAATCTGTTCTGAGTTCTTCCTTATCTTTGATTCATTATCTATCTGTGATTTTTTTCTCTCCATCATCATTATGACGTGTCATCTTTCCATTTCGCTCCCAAGGGTGCGGGATGATTACATCATTGAATCTATTCCAATCAATCTGGTTTGATTTTCAAAAGCCCTCATTACTAGGGGCATCTCATCACTTGGGGAATGTTCAGTTTTTCATACTTCATAGTCAAAACTAGATACTCCACAATCAATAGGGGCATCTATGTTCCCTACATCTCGTCATCTTCTAAGTATCCGAGCATTCTAACTCAGATTCCTGAGGATCAAGCTTCGTTCTGGAGATAATTCTCAAAAACTCATCTATTGGGAATTGGGGCAATCTAACCCTAACTCTTGAGGATCAAGCTTCATTCTGGAGATGATTCTCAAAAACTTGATCTAACCAGTGTCTGGGCAATCTAACCTAGATATTGGAGGACTAAGCTTTGTTCTGGAGATAGTCCTAAAAACCTCTATTTACTATCTTTTGAGACATGTATCGGGGCAATCTAACCCTGACTCTTGAAGGTTAAGCCTCGTTCTAGGGATAGCCTTATGAAAGATGTCAATCTAACTAGTGTCTTGGCAATTTAACCTAGATATTGGGGGGACTAAGCTTCGTTCTGGAGATAGTCCTAAAATATCTATTGATTATCTTGTTGGACAAGTATCAAGACAATCTAACCCTGACTCCTGAAGGTTGAGCCTCGTTCTGGGAACAATCTTGTGAAAGATATCAAATCTATTAGGTATCGGGGAATTCTAACCCGGATCCCTAAGGATCAAGCTTCATTCTGAAGATGATTCTCAAAATCTCATCTATTAGGTATTAGGGCATTCTAACCCGGATCCCTGAGGATCAAGCTTCATTATGGAGATGGTTCTCAAAATCTTAATCTGTTAGGTATCAGGGCATTCTATCCCAAATCCCTGGGGATCAAGCTTCATTCAGAAGATGAGCCTCAAAAATGAAATTTGACCGGTGTCTCAGAAACCTAACCTAGACTTTGGATAGCCAAGCTCTGTCCTGGAGATGGCTCTGAAATCTTCATCATCGATCTTTGCATCATCAATTTTCAAAATCTATTCTTCTGTACTTCAGACATCAGACTATTCTTTGAATCAATGCGCTGCTCACACATCAATTCAAAGAGGGGCAAAATGTAACACCCCAAAATTGGCATCTTGCAACCCTAACCAATTTTGTTGCATTTGTCATTCTTCTGAATCATCAAAGTCCTATTGTACTAGGCAATTTTGAGTTTTGACTGACTCTACTCGACCTGAGTGTCAAATGCAGAAAATCCTGAATCTGCATTAATCACACATTATATTTATAATTCCTAAATACCTATTGGCTAAACAAAACCTATGATTGAATTAATTTAATTTTAAAGTCCTAGCACTTTAATTAAATTAAATTCACCCATTTTAGCCAAAACACATAAAAAGGAATTAAATACTATTTAATTATTAAATAAATATCCTCACTTCAATAATTGAATTTAATTATTCAGATAATTGAGAAAAATACATTTATGACGTCATATTTATTTAATTAATTAAATATTCACTCAAAAATCTTTATTCTGTTCAGAAATAGAATCTTTGAATTAACTGTGCTTTAAAGAGAAAGAAAACAGTTAAATCAAATAAAACAATTAAAATCATATATAAAACAGTTAAAATAAAAAAGAAAAACAGTTAAAGCAAAAGGAAAACAATTTATTGTATTCTTTTAAAGAAAGCTTTCTATTTTAAATTGGCTTTTCTATTTGTTTTATTTCAAAAGGAAAGTTTCTATTCTAAACAACCTCTGAGTCTATAAAAGAACTCCCATTCCTCATTCAAAACCCTTCCTAAATTTCTAGTCATATGCATTTTTAGAATACTGAATTGTTGCTGCATTCTTAGTTCATAATCTCATATAGAATAATCTCATTTTGCAATAGATTAATTTCAATTTCTAGAATAATTGCATTGAAATCATGACATAGTTTTAATCTCATTTCTAGTTTAATGGATCATTTAGATTAATATTGCATGTTTCATTTCTAGATTCATCATTGCATTGCATTCATGGAAGCATAAATCCTTTGTTTTAGATTTGTCTATGGTTGTGAGACTCTCATTCTGAGAGCTATTTCGAAACCCCGTCTGGATAGAAGGCAACAGGTCGAATCATACAGACAGGTGAGATGAATAATCTCATATTCATTCTTGTGTGTATCTGATGAAGGACTATGTTGAAGTGTATGGTTGATTAACAAGGCCAAATCTACCACATACAATGACCACATGACCACTAATATCACTAATATCACTAAGAGGTGGATATATCACATGTATCCTCTCACAAACCAAGATCCTATGAATAAGAGTTCCATCTGCATGATGATATACGACTTAGTTTCATACCTTTCCATACCCATGCCCAAATGTGGAGGTAAATCTAAATAGTTGACTTTGAGGCCCAAATGGTCATTAGTAGGATGATGACCATGGTAAAATTAAGAAATCTAAGATAAATCAATTGTGTCATTTGAGAGTACACACATTTTTTCACCTAATATTCCCTAACACCAGTACTAGGGGCATACTAAGGAAAGGAAATCATTTTGATATTTTATTTTTCCACTTTAGTTGGATTGTGCCCAATGGAACATCACCAAAAATTGTTTCTCACATTTGGATTTGTATAGTTTCCAAAGTATAACTAGAATAAGCACTAACACTTTTTAATTAACATCTAATAAGAATAAAACTATTGAATATATTCTCACAATTTATTGTGTAAACCCCCATATTTATGGGTCATCTAAAATTAACCATAATCTTGTAATCTTCCTATCTATATGTCCAAAAGTGAATTATCCATATTTGTGTAGCTCATTCAAAATATTTGTTAAGTGTTTCAATTTGCTTTAATATGATTGTTTAAAGATAGACATTATGTATAAATGTATATTACATGTATGTATGTATGGAAACATGCACACACATATATACATTTATATGTATATATGTGTATGTATCTAGACACATACATAATACATTCATGTATATGTAAGTGTAATACAAACATACATGTATGTAATGGTTGGTTTTGAACCCTAAAATATCAAATAGTAACCCTAAAAAATCATTTGGAAACTTTCAAAAAAGATATATACATACACATGTACATATTTACATGTCTACATGTATACATTCAAACATGAATTTATGTACATACATATGCATGTACATATATACGTGTGTGTACATAAATACATACACACACATATGTGTGCATATATGTATGTATATCATATATATACACATGCAATATATGCATGTATACATGAATATAAATATACATGCACATATGTGTATATGTACAAACACACACACATATACACAGGATGTACATACATATGTATTGTATACACCCAAAAATGACTTGGGAAAATTAATTAAATATTGATATTTAATTAGTTTATGTTCTTCTATCACTAAATAAATTATTTAATTTATTTATGTGATTCATGTCTAAGTTATTCTTCAAGTCCTAAGTCTTCTAAATTCCCTAATAATTAAATAATCTTAAATTAATTAATTCTTCATCCTCAAATGACAAAATCAAACTCCTCTAAAGTCCACCTCATATTCCATCTCATCTACCACCTCACCTACATGTGGCTAGGGAAATTAAATATTTTTAATACTTAATTTCTTAAATATCACCAACCATCATCCCTACTCATAAGGAGTAAGAAGCTTATGTATCTCCACATTCCCTAGCCTTTATCCACATTCTCTATTATCAAGAAATTGGTCTTTCCACCTCACCTTGGTCAAGGTTGACTCTGAGGTACTTGTCTCATGAATCCTATTATTTCTTGCACATTCCAACAAATTTGAATTTTTCTCCCTCAATCTTCTCATGTTCATGGAGAGACATTTTACATATGCATTTTTCTTCCACTTCTTCCTTCTCCTTATTAATGTAAGAGGAACATTTCCCTTACTTTTCTCTCCCAATCTAACCATCTCCCTACTTTCTCTTTCACAACTCAACCAACTTCATCATATCCATCCTTTTCCTCTCAACTTATTCTCAACCATTGATTCTTGCCACCTAAGATCAAAGCCATGAATTGCCTATAAAAAGAGACCATTTTCATGCATTTGAGACTAATTAAAAAAATTTCAGTATACTTGTGATTTGTGTAATTTTTTCTTAGTGTCTTCCTTTACCTTTAATTAATAATCATCTTAGAATATTTTCAATGTAGCATTATCATATTATCATACTTCCATATTAGCTTTATCATTATAGTATTATCTTTGTCATTTTAGCATATAGATTGAATTCATATCATTTTTATCATTATCATCCTAGGTTTGCATCTTATATTTCCATCTAGTTGATTTTGATCACCACATAATTAAACCTCTTTGAAGTCATCTTGGAGTCCTAACAGGTCTGAGAGAAACAAAGCAAAACAAAAAGATCTCAGGAGGAATAATGACAATGGAACATGTGCAAGGTAATAGTTAAAAGGTATAATCTTTGTTTTAGCTTATTTATTGTAGTTTCATTTGTGTTCCTGATAAAATAGGATTTTTAGAATATTTGTGGTATACTTAATTAAATTTTTTATGCATGAGCATCTTGGGATCTTGGCAATCTTGCATCAACCAACAATATTTTTTTCTTTTTTTCTTGTTTGATCAGTCTCTATGTTTCTTTATGTGATCATTATGTGTATATTCTTAGTGGTTGTGATCATTGCATCATGTACGTGGCATCACGCTAGACCTTCTCCTGGTTTTGTGCATCATTTGGTTACTTTGCACATGAGATCTTTCTTATTATTGGAGGACTATCTTGTTCTTCATGTGTTCCGGCTAGTTTCTGGTGTTTCTAATCTCGCAAAGGTTTTCTCGATCGACGAAGATTAACGGCTCATTTATTAATGATGTTACATATGTGGCCAACCTACTTGAGGGATCACAATTTATGTTCCACTCATTTGGTGAAGATCCTTATGATTTTGGGTCCTAACCTATTTGCTATAATATGTTTTCCTTTCATTGGGAAATGTAATCTTTCTTGGATGACTTGATGTTTGTGAAGGCTTTATATACTCTTATAATTAATTTCCATAAGGGAGAGAATTGAGATAGAATAGAATAGAACCTTAGCACTTGTAGAGATCAGATCTATAGATCAGATGGAAGAAAGTACTTATAGAAGGTTCATGTAATTGTTGTTGTAGGTAGATCGTATAGAAAGATAACCTATTGAAGGTTTCAATCATGCTTGTATGCTTGGAATGTATTGATGTTTATAGTAGTTTCATGTAAATGGTTTATCTTTCATTCATTTCTTTATTCTTTAATGGATTCCATTGTGTGACTCTTGCTGGAAGGATTTGTTTGAACACTATGAGTTCTCACTATCCTTGATTGCATCAAGAGGTATCATAGCAAGGTTTGTAGCCTAGGGTTTTCTTGTGGGATGGTGGAAGAGAGGATATGACCTACAACTATTGAAGATTGTGAAGATGGATAGAAGAAATGCTAGAGGTGGAGAAACAAATGTAGATCTAGCTGTCTTGGATATGTTGAGACAAATTATTACTATATTGGAAGCAGTGGAAAGACCTCAAACGAGAGGAAAAAAAATTGAAGATACAAGTGATGAAGAAGGAGATAAAAAAAACCAAGAAAGGGAAGGATTGAATAATGAGGAACAACCAGATTTGAATCAAGAGGAAGAAAGGTTCATCTGAGCCTTGACAATTGTGAACAAGAGACCTCTTTTCAACCCACCTAACTATCATGGCAACTTTGATTTAGATGAATTGATAGATAGGATCATAGAGATGGACAAGTAATTTTAACTTGAAGGAATTGACGAGGAGAAGAAGGTAAAATATACATGCAACAAGTTAAAGGGGCATGCATCCTTATGGTGGAAACATTTATAAACATATCAGAAAAGAAGGGGTAAAGACAAGATCAAATATTTGAATAGAATGAGGAGTAAATTAAAGGCTAATCTTTTTACTAAGGATTACCAATTGAGTCTATTTTGGAAGCTGCACAACTCGAAGTAGAGAGAATTAAGTGTTAAGAGCTATACTACGGAGTTTTAAAAGATAACATTAGATATGGTCATGTAGATGATGAAGTTGAACAAGTTTCTCACAACCTAAATGGTTTAAGGGTGTCAATATAGGATGAAATTAGTCTGATAAATATTAGGATTGTGGAAGAAGCTTACAAGTGTGCCTTGAAGTCTGAAGAAAATTTGAACTGAAAACATGAACAAAGGCAAAGAGGTAGAGGAGGAAAGTTTCAAAGAGGTCGATCTAGTACTAATGTTGGAGGAGGTAGATATTCTGTAGATCAGGGATGAAGTGAGTCAGAAGATAAGGATAATGATCACTATAGGAGAAATGGAAAAGGTTCCTATCAAAATGAAGGAAAAATTAGTGGTGATAGAATAAAGTTCAGTGGCACTTGTTTCAAATGTGCCAAAGCAAGACATCGAGCCTTTGAATGCAAATAGGCAACTCTGAGAAGAAGGTAGAAAGCAGTGGGTGAATAGAATTCGAAGATGAAGAGTCCTCTAGATCAGTAAATGGTTAGATCTTAAGAAGCACACACAAATGAGAGGGGGTTGAATAAATTGTGTAACAATATTCTATAAACTTTAACCAACTTACAAACTTAACCTCAAATCTTAATGATAAACATGAAAGAAAGATCTCAATAATAGCAACACATAACACCAATATTTTTGACTTGGAAACCCTATTAGGGGAAAAACATGGTGGGGATGGAACCCACAAGATGAGTAGGGATAACTTTAAGACCCCCCCGGAGAAAAAAGTGTAAAATTTTTGCGAATCCAACATTATTTTCGTGGGAAAAAATTTATGTCAAGGGTGATTTTTTTTCAAAGAAGGAAAACAATTTAATTTGTATTGGTGATATTTTTTGTAGCGTATTAAAATTCCATAAAATCGTGCTGAATGAAACATTTTTTGGGGGAAAATATATATTTATTGAGGAAAAGTTTTTGGTTTGCCAAAAAAATTTGTAATATGTTAGGCAAATTATTTTCTTTAGAAGGGAAAAAAAATTAATTGTATTAGCGAATTTATTCGCCCATTGAAAATTATTTTTATTTTATTGGCTAATTTTTTGATGGTTATGTGAAAATGTGTATTTTTTGGCAATTTTCAAGAGTCATGCGTGTCGTGTAGGACCTGGGGCCAATGCTGAATGTCAATTAATTAAACATCTAATTAATGCAACGTCTCATCGAGTTAATATCATCTTTTTGGTTTCCATGTTGTTTGTCATCATTGCACATGGTATGGATACCATTGAAATGTACCTTAAATATATTATTTTATAATTATACATTGTAAATGTATTAATCACGACCATTAATTGATTATATATCAATGACTGAAGTTTTATCTCGGGGCCAGTTTCTTTAATGAAATAGAATTATGCAGGAAGTCTCCGGAATGGTGACACGTGGAAAGTCTATCAAGGTAACTTGCAAGAAATGAATTTCTTGTCATTGAGAGTGAAAATGACATTCTTTAACTTGTAACTCGTAACTCGGTAAGAAATAAATACCTTACAGATGATATTGTCAACTTATGACATGCATGCATTTATGGGAAATATTTACATGGAGATATCATATATATGCATTTATGGGAAAGATTTACATGGAAATATATACATTTATGGGAAAGTTTTACATGGAGATATGAAAGATTAAGGACAATGGTTTTAATTTTTCAAACGCATGCATTTGTGGGAAATATTTACATTAAAGATTAAGGAAAATGGATTTAATATGATTAAAGAAATAATAATTAATTGCTAAGTATCAATCAAGGTCTATTTATAGATGATCTAATTTCTTTCTTCTTCAATTTACTTTTGGTAGATTAAGAGTCAGAGCTGCCAGTGGTTGAAATTATGACTCTAGTTTTAAGATTTAGGTTTTTAGGTCTTTAGATTGTCGAGAATCTAGAGATGGACACTCTAGTCCATTTGAGATGCACATCCCCAGATGAGCATAAGTCCTTTTTGGGAAATTTCTTAGAAGAAACCCTCATTTCAGTTTGTAGGGAGGTTGGAATTTTTATAAATGTTGTTATGTTGATGGTAATGGGCAGAGAGTTCCTTCATAATTTTGACAGATACCACGTCTACACGGACATTACATCCCAGTTTTTTGTGTCTCTCCTCGACCTTGGAGGAGAAAAGGTCAAAATGTTGAGGTTGCTAAGGAAGGTTTTTAAAGTAAATTCTTGTTGGACGATGTCCCTATTGCTATTTTTGAAGAATTAGGGGTGAGGATCCCTTGGGAAAGAGATATACCCAAGTTGTTGGATCTGGGCAGAAATGTGGCCCAGCAACCCTTTTTGTTGAACCTCAATACAAAGCAATTGATGTGACATGGGAAATGGGAAAGGATTGGGATGGATATTCCCTATGTGTGGTAAAATGTGTGATCAATATCAGCAACCAAACACTTCAATAAACCATTATATCAACGGGTTAGTGAAAACAAAAGATTAAAAGCATTATCATAAAACCCTTGAAACTGACTTATTCCTTCCTAGTTGAAGCAAGTATGATTCTCATACATGTCCATGAGATTGAACTTAGAGAAATCAGTGACTACACTACTCCAAAATGGAAGATTCAATGCAAAGAGGATGAGCAAGATGCATAGACTTGCATACTTTGATCTCAAGACTTAGAAAATGAAAGATGCAATGACCTATCAAGATATGAATGATATTGAAACTAAAATGCACATGCAAGCTACTAAAGTAAGAAAAATGCATCTACTATTAAGCCATGAAAGGAAACTAGAATGTCATTAAGATAATAAATGAAGCTAGCAATGTAAGAATGCAAGAAACTACTATGAAAGAAAAGAAAAATGAATGCACTAATAAACTCTAGAATGAAAATAGCATTATAACTCTACTTCAATCTTCTTGTTCATATAGAGCAAGGGGAGTTATCCCTTTTATAAGAGATTCCAAGGAATGAGTGGTTGAGATTACGAAGAAAAAGAGATTGATCAATGGTGGAGATGTAATTCCTCTCAATCCTTGGGAGATGATAAAGTGATTTGGATTGGTCAACTTTGTGGATAATATGACAAATTTGGTATTTTCTCCCTTTTATTTGTTTTATTTGATTTTTGAGTGCACACCCATGTGTGAATGGGTTTACTTTTTGAACTTAGGACTTTTTGATTTATCCCAATGTTTTATGATTTTTTGGGTTTAGGCTTTCATGTTTGATGATTTGATTCAACAAGTTAGCATTAAAATTATATAAGCAAGTTTGATTAAATGCTCAATAATTTAGATTCTAACCATAATGTCTTAGATTTAGGGCTTATTAAGACCAAATATTTGAGAAAAACGGGGCTATGGGTTTGCTAGACCATTTTTAGGTGATTACATTTTCCCCTCTTTGACTAATGTGTGATCAATCTGGGAACACATTGGGTCAAAGAACATTTGAAGTTTGATTGAACCCAGAAATACCTTGATGTGAAGATGAAACTATCGCACAGATCAGAACTGATTTTGAACTTGATCGAACAAAGATTGATTGGAGATTTGAAGATATCAGCTCCGGACTTGATTGAGCAAAGACTGATAGAGAGATATGAGTACAACATCTATAGGCTTGATTGAGTGAAGACTGATAGAAGAGTCTGAGCATTTAGTTTGATGTATTTAAGTGATGAAACTAAATGTCTGTCCTCAAAATAGATTTCCTGAATAAGTTTGAATTTTGAATGATGAACCAACCTGATGTGGTGCAATGAGACTAATTGCCATTTGATTGATTGTTGGGATAATTGACTTGATATGAATCTGAATGAAGCCAATTACCAGATTGCAGGGAGTTCCAAACCCCTATAAATGAAAAATAAGTTCAGTTATATAGCCTACAAGGCTAATTCCAAAAATGAGATCCCCCCCCTAAAAAAGTGCTTCCAAACAGAAAGGTATCCCTGATTTTTACCCTCAAATGGTGTCCCTAAGATATAGCCTCTAACAAGCCCTCCATGCTTTCAAAATCCCTAATTTTAAGGCATAATCCATGCCTAAAATATAGCCCTAGACTTATATCCCCTAATGTTGATATACTTGATTTACATCTTTATATCAATATATAACATTGATATCTTGGGAGAATTAAATGTACTACAATATACTTTAATATATAACAAAATATATATTAAAACACAAATATAATACTAAAAAGCCCAAACTGCCATCTTGTATGATAAATCCCTAACTATGCTTAAGTAAACTCTAACTTTAGTAAAGTCGACATGCCCAATGCTCAATGCGAAATATCAACTCTCTCTGTCGTGGCATTAACTCCTTCTGTACTTTGGATTCCAAATTCTATTCACTTTAACATAGGAATTTTGTATTATGTTTTTACATTCTGCAATTTTGGGTGAGAAGTTTAGGTTTTGCAAAAACCCCTAGTTTACTGATTGTGCCACCATGCTGCTTCTGTAGTATTCAATCTGGACTTCATCATTTTGGTCTTGAGATGGTATCGGTTACAAGCTGTAGTATTACCTTCACATCTGTATCATCTAGTGTTATTTTCTGATGCATGAGCTCGTATATGAGGTTTTATTGCCATTAAAAAATGGCGTTGTGTATGCACTCAATTTTCACCATGGAACTCAGGCTCTATTTTGTTTCTTTCAGTCTTGGGGGCTCCCTTCATAGGCCCTATATTGTATGAATGTTGCATTCCATATAATATTGAGCTTCCATGCAACTTTATGGGTTTCTTTCAGGTGTAAATGCCATGAATGTCTGAGAACTTGGGTTCTCTTGCTTATACCATGGCTGCACTTGGGCTTCTCCATATACCGCGAACTGGAGTGATTACTTTGAATGGCATCCTCCATCTTGAAATATGGCACTGCTTTCTTTGATTTTTGATAAAAAAACTCAGCTTCTTACACTTCAAATTTGGGCTCTCTGCATGAACTTTGACTTCCCTTCACCCGCATGCTAAAGATAGTTCGTATGTCTTTTGGACAAGATTATGCTCGACATGTTTAACTCCAGATAAGTAACTCTTTGATGTTTACTCATTATGATTTGCAACTTTACTTGAGATAGCTTGTTTGTTGTAGTCGACATGCTATAATAACTATTTTTGAAGCTTAAACTGCATCTGGGTGCTCATTTTATTTGAAAATAATTCTATTTTTTTTTCCTTTTATCCTCCGCCAACTACATCATTGCATGATGTAAATGATTTTTTTCCATGATTTAGAAAAAAAAATGATGAAATTTGTCTGTAGTTAATTTGAATTGAGCTTTACTTTGTGTTAATGTATTACTATCACACCCACTACCTGTTAGAGACTAGCACTATTAGTGTATTTATTTTCTCACTCACAAACTTCCATGCTCCACCCTTTAACTAGCAGCCTATCATCTATCCATTCTCATGTGCTGCAAACTGTCCCATCCTCATTTTGATGAATTCCATTCAATATTTTTTGTTGTCCTTCCTTTGACTTGCTTACAATCTACATTCTCTCAATGCGTGCTCCATTAATCCCACCACTTTCCATCTTCAAATGCATGGCCATCTCTACTATTTGGATGAGTAAGTGGTGTAGATTGCAAGTAATGAATACTGTTTTGGATCTGTATGAGCTCTTTTCTCACTGAAAACCTTATCACTACTGAAGTTACCTGATTTTCCACCATTCATAAGGTAGACTAATTTTGAGCTCACTACATTCTCAGCCTCAAGGGAACCATGTAAAAGATGTGCAACATAATCATTTACCACATGTTATTTTTTAGTACCAGATACTACATCATGTTTTTATACTGTTGAGCTTTTATCACTGAGTTTTCCTCCCTTGTTATAAGCTCCAAAAGAGAGTGTTTTTTAGGGGTACAACTACATCAATCAAGCCACCCTTGTGAATATAAGAACATCATTTCTCATAAGAAAGTGTACCACATTCTGAAAATTAATATATCCAGACTTTTGTGCAAAAACATGTATTACTGTTGATGAATATGTATTTAATGATAAGCCCATTGCAAGAACTGTTTGCTGTAATCGAGAAATGAACTTTATCTCATTTTTGTTGGCTCTGATGAATGTATGAATGTTTTCTAATTTTGTACTTAATAATGCATCCATACCAACATTGCCTGTTGTAGCTGGGAGGTGAACTCGACTACTTTGTTGAACTCGGCCTCCACTCAAATGAGAATGTTACTCACAAAAACAGAGCCCGATCATTGAATATGCCCATCTCCTTTTTTATTTGCACAGTTCTTCTATACTTATCCATTCCATTATATACTACACTTGATCATGAATAACAACATAAAAGAACATTGCTTCTTGATGAATGTATAAACATTGTTGTGTGAACATGCAAAAAATAATACTGCTATTTGCTTTACATTCTTGCATAAGCACTGTTATTCGATGAATATGTATATAAAAAAACCATCCTTTTTTATCTGCATTCTTTATTCAATATGCCTATCCTTAATCTAGTGAGGTTCGAGCATGGGCTCATGACACCCATTGTATTCCCTTTTTCTCTTCTATAACTTGTATTTTTATGTTTCTCTTGCTTGCACACACCACTTACAACACATGTTAGGTTAGTAGTTTCAATCAGTTAATCAATATTTGTATGTAAATGTCATGTGAAATGGCATTTATGTATAAATGTTGGTTTGCTGGTTGGGTTTACTACCCTAATGTGTGGATGATCTAAAAAAGGTTTCTTAGGTACAAGACCCAAGTCCCTTTGATTTAGTTTTCCTATTCTTCTAAATGGAAACCTTTGAATAATGCAGGATAACAACTATATGCAGTAAAAGGTTTCATAAAACTATGTCCCTTTGATACTTTATTTAGTTATTGTAGATGTATATCTTGCTATTGAATTGATATTACCTGATTGATATGAAGTTCTAAAAGTGTAATTGCAGCATGCTATTTTTAGGGATTTATGCATTGTTTAGATCCAACTTGGATCTAACTTCTCTCTTTCCCTATGATTACAGGACAAAACCAGAAGAAGACTTTAGGATGAAAACAAGGTAGAAGTCATGAAGATCTAGATGACCGGTTATTAGAATGAAAAAGACCTCTCCAAGGCAATGCTTAGATCCCTAAATCCTCTAATGCTCTTTATTTACTTTCAGCATTGTACATCTTCTACATGTTTACAACTGAAAGGTGTAACCTATGAAGGAATACTTGTTTATTACATTCATTTTGAATGTTCAATGAAAAGATCAATTTATGAAATTGAAAGGTTTAAATCAGATCAATACTTAGAGAACAACATTAGTGTTAATATGAATGCAATAATAATGTATTTTGTCTTCAATATCTGAATAGTAGTGTTGAATGGATGTACCTTTATGAAATCCTTGTGTTGTTTAAAATTGCTATGCTATATAAATACTTTGTCTTCTAAATTTGAACAATTCTACAACTTAAGACAATAACTATAAAAGTCATAATCCAATGTAAGATACAATCAATTTATCAATTTAGTGTGCAACTAAAATGATAACATATTCTGGCGACCTCTCAGGGGTGTTTGCCTACTGAACAAAATAAGACCAGTTGCATTTTGCTTATCCATTGGGAACAAAGTCTTTAACCTGAGGAACAACTGAACCTTATCAAACTGAACACAAATTGCAAACTTAAAAACTAAAACTAAAACTGAAACTTGAGCCAAGGATGTTACTGTTGTACTCTAGTGTCATTGCATGGATGAAATGCTTATGATATGGGGCAGCAGAATAGATTCCATGCCTTGTATGATAGGTTTATTTTCATGTCATGATGGTGAAGTACATTAGTGATGTCCTTGGTTTCTTCTACCACACAACTAAAACTCAAACTCAAACTAAAGCATGTACTTGAACATCACTTAGAGAAAGCAAACTATAACTGGAAACTACTAATCTACCCTAAGCTAATAAATCATCCAAAGACCCTTAGATACATCCATTAACAGACTGATTGAAGTAGCTTCCTTTTCTCACCAACAAAGGATGAGATGCATGTGTATAGGCAACTGAAAATATATGCAGTATAACTTGAAAGATCTGAGACTTCTGAAGCATATCTTGCAAATTATAGACCAGATTACATACCTCTTGGATTTGATTAATATCAATGCAGATTTGAGGTATATAAACATGCTGAATCTATTGCTCTATAAATTTAATCTTAGAAATAGACCCCATTCTAGAAAGATGCCTGATTGGGTAGCCTTTTGTAATGATAAACTCTGGCTTTATGCTATTGGGCTCAACTCTGTTGAGTATCTCCTGAATCACTGTAACAATATCATGATCAACTGTATCTGATCTATGAGGAAAAATAGGCCGAGGCAATATACCAATGTTTTGATGAGCATAAGCTAAAATCTCCTCCTCAACATCCACTAAATTGGCCTCAATATGAGACCCTTGAGATTCCACCTGAATGTTGCCCCCTTGACTAGCATCCCATCCAATTCACCTCTAGGCTCTTTATGGCCACACCTTATTAATTTTGTTAGATATTTGATATTAGAAGAAGGAAAATCATGAGACTCAATACATACCATATGTGCAAAAACTTGTTGTACCTTGTCCTCTTCATGAGGAGATGGATGATGGTAATCTAATTATATTATGAACACTTCAAAACCTTCTAAAAAATCAGCCTCATCATCCTGATTTTCAATTCTGCATGGAAGAGGGTTAATATTTACCTTGTTGTTGTTGTCATGCATGATCAAAACATCAAAATCTTGAAATTCCTCTTGCTGTCCTGAGATGGGTGTTTCTACCCTTTGATTTACAACATCATCCTCATGATCTTGCATGAGGATGGGCTTCAATTCTTCATCCACTTGGCCAGAAATTGATAATGGTGTTTGGTCTAGTATGATGTCCTCTTCAAAAAACTTAGGTAGCTCATCAAACACATCTGTCATCATTTCATTGTTTTGATCAACAAGGGTATGAAGCTCAGATACAACCTTTTTCTCAGCTTTTCATTTATACTTTTGGGATTCTTCATAGTGAATTTTACTAGCATCTCTATACTTAGTTGTTGTGTCAATCAGGAGCCTTATTCTCTCCTTATGCTCACGTAGCTCTTTGTCATGAAATTCCTCATGAGCTCTAAATTTTATTTGGAAATCTTCCTCACTTTTTACACCTGTAGAAAACATGACCTTTATCAATTCTTTATGTTCTTCTAACACTTTCTCATGAACTTTCTTCTGTGCTTCCAGCTTCTTCTCTTCTTTTGCAAGAGATTGATCAAATTGTCTTTGCTTGGCATCAAACTGCTCCTTCGCTTGAGTCCGCATATGCAGCTTTATTGTTGTTGTCTCCTTAGAGTATTTCATACCCCATATCAGCATGCACATTTGAAAGATTTGGTAGGCTGAATCTTCTATCTGCATATCAAATCCTTGTTGCTCTTTATTTTCTTGTATCTGGGCAACCCAACCCACCAAAAGGAGTTGTAACTCATGATATCCAAACTCATCCTCATGTAAGGGCAAAGATGGATCTCCCTTCAAGCCTACACCAAGGTCATCAAGCCTCTAACCAAGAGCCATAACCTGATCTCTTATTCCATTAAGATCCATTTTATACAAGACTTGTACAGGAATGAGAGGCTCACAAACAGGTGAAACATGTTGATAATTAGCCCTTGCAAAATTATTCTGAACAAAATTGGTAGCACCCTAAAAATTATATGGCCGGTTAGAAAATTCATGGTCATTCCTTTCATAATATGGTGGTGGGTATTCTTGTTGCCCACAATAATGTGACATCTCTATTCATGTAATAAGCTAGAAATCTAAATATAAAAAATAATTTGAAAAATACCAGCACTTGATCTCTTGAAACCAGTGGATCTTTTCTATAGAGAGTCTCCAAGAGTGTGTTTGAATCCTGCCTCCAAAGGCTGAAATACTACTGCTCACACCAAGACAACAATAATAATGAAGCTTCAACCAAACTGTGAAACAGTTCGGTCCCAATGGGTGTGCCAAAAACTGTTGTCAATTAGGATTGCACCTATAGATGGATGCAGAATCTAGCCATCCTGTTAAAACATGGAAACTTTCTCCTAGGTGGATGAGAGAATGAATCTCTAGATTCTAGGCCGGTTCCTATTGAATTTGGGGTATCACCTAATGTTGACTTTTATGGTTTTGGGAAAGGGAGAAGGAGAACTAGAAAATGAAAACTAAATAAGAAAGGTGATGCACCAAAGATGGATGCATATTTATCAAAATTGCAAGACTGTACCTACAAAACACACATTACTAAGTTCTGTAATAGTTTTCACTTCTTGACACCTAGGATGACCAAGATCTTACTATTAGGGTTTGATACCACTAATGGTGAAGATTCGATCAACAAACAGGTACTTTCTGCAAAAGGTTAATTCTTTATAACTCTAGAATAGGAATTTGAGAAACTCACTAATCTATATTTAAAAGAGAAGAAACACTTAATTGTAGATATTTAGAAGGATAGATAGAAAAACTCAAAAAAAATGTATGCTTAAGTAAACTCTAACTTTAGTAAAGTCGACATGCCCAATGCTCAACGTGAAATATCAACTCTCTCTGTCGTGGCATTAACTCCTTATGTACTGTGGATTCCAAATTCTATTCACTTTGACATAGGCATTTTGTATTATGTTTTTATATTCTACATTTTTGGGTGAGAAGTTTAGGTTTTGCAAAAAACCCTAGTTTACTGATTGTGCTGCCATGCTGCTTCTGTAGTATTGAATCTAGACTTCATCATTTTGGTCTTGAGCTGGTATCGGTTACAAGATGTAGTATTACCTTCACATCTTTATCATCTAGCATTATTTACTGATGCATGAGCTTGTATCTGAGGTTTTATTGCCGTTAAAAATTGGTGATGTGTATGCACTCAGTTTTCACCATGCAACTCGGGATCTATTTTGTTTCATTCAGTCTTGGGCTTCCTTCGTGGGCTCTATATTGTATGAATGTTTCATGCCATATAATATGGCGCTTCCATGCAGCTTTATGGGTTTCTTTCAGTTGTAAATGCCATGAATGTCTAAGAACTTGGGTTATCTTGCTTATACCATGGCTGCACTTGGGCTTCTCCATATAGCATGAAATAGAGTGATTACTTTGCATGGCATCCTCCATCTTGACATATGGCGCTGCTTTCTTGGATTTTTGATAAAAAAAACTCAGCTTCTTACACTTCAAACTTGGGCTCTCTGCATGAACTTTGAATTCCCTTCACCTGCATGCTAAAGATAGTTTGTATGTCTTTTGGACAAGATTAAACTCCACATGTTTAACTCCAGATAAGTAACTCTTTGATGTTTACTCATTATGATTTGCAACTTTACTTGAGATAGCTTGTTTGTTGTAGTCGACATGCTGTAATAACTATTTTTGAAGCTTAAACTGCATCTAGGTGCTCATTTTATTTGAAAATAATTCTAATTTTTTCCTTTTATCCTCCGCCAACTATATCATTGCATGATGTACATATTTTTTTCCATGATTTAGAAAAAAAAATGATAAAAGTTGTCTGTAGTTAATTTGAATTGAGCTTTACTTTGTGTTGATGTATTACTGTTACACCCACTGTCTGTTGGAGACCAGCAGTGTTAGTGTATTTCTTTTCTCACTCACAAACTTCCATGCTCGACCCTTTAATTGTTAGCCCATCATCTATCCATTCTCATGTGTTGCAAACTGTCCCATCCTCATTTTGATGAATGTCATTCAATATGTTTTGTTGTCCTTCCATTGACTTGCTTACAATCTGCATTATCTCAACGCGTGCTCCATTAATCCCACCACGTTCCATCTTAAAATTCATGGTTATCTCTACTATTTGGATGAGTAAGTGGTGTAGATTGCAAGTAATGAATACTATTTTGGATTTGTATGAGCTCTTTTCTCACTGAAAACCTTATCACTATTGAAGTTACCTGTTTTGCCACCATTCATAAGGTAGACTAATGTTGAGCTCACTATATTCTCATCCTTGAGGGAACCATGTAAAATATGCGCAGCATAATCATTTACCACATGTTATTTTTCAGTACCAAATACTGCATCATGTTTCTACACTGTTGAGCTTTTATCACTGAGTTTTCCTCCCCTATTATAAGCTCCAAAAGAGAGTGTTTTTTAGGGGTACAACTACATCAATCAAGCCACCTTTGTGAATATAAGAACAACATTTCTCATAAGAAAGTGTACCACATTCTAAAAATTAATATATCCATACTTTTGTGCAAAAACATGTATTACTGTTGATGAATATGTATTTAATGATAAGCCCATTGCAAGAATTGTTTGTTGTAATCAAGAAATGAACTTTAGCTCTTTTTTGTTGGCTTTGTTGAATGTATGAAGGTTTGATAATTTTGTACTTAATAATGCATCCATACCAACATTGCCTATTATAGCTGGGAGGTGAACTCGGCTGCTTTGTTGAACTCGGCCTCGACTCAAATGAGAATGTTACTCACAAAAATAGAGCCTGATCATTGAATATGCCCATCTCCTTTTTTATTTGTATAGTTCTGCTATACTTATCCATTCCATTATATACTGGCACTTGATCATGAATAACACCATAAAAGAACATTGCTTCTTGATGAATGTATAACCATTGTTGTGTGAACATGCAAAAAATAATACTGCTATTTACTTTACATTCTTGCATAAGCACTGTTATTCGATGAATATGTATATAAAAACATCATCCTTTTTGATCTGCATTCTTTATTCAATATGCCTATCCTTAATCTAGTGAGGTTCGAGCACGGGCTCGTGACACCCACTGTATTCCCTTTTTCTCTTCTATAACTTGTATTTTTATGTTTCTCTTTCTTACACACACCACTTACAACACATGTTAGATTAGTAGTTTCAATTAGTTAATCAATATTTGTATGTAAATGTCATGTGAAATGGCATTTATGTATAAATTTTGGTTTTCTGGTTGGATTTACTAACCTAATGTGTGGATGATCTAAAAAAGGTTTCTCAGGTACAAGACCTAAGTCCCTTTGATTCAGTTTTCCTATTCTTCTAAATGGCAACCTTTAAACAATGCAAGATAACAACTATATGCAGTAAAAGGTATCAAAAAACTATGTCCCTTTGATACTTTATTTAGTTATTGTAGATGTATATCTTGCTATTGCATTGATGTTACCTGATTGATATGCAGTTCTGAAAGTGTAATTGCAACATGCTATTTTTATGGATTTATGCATTGTTTAGATCCAACTTGGATCTAACTACTCTCTTTCCCTATGATTGCAAGACAAAACCAGAAGAAGACTTTAGGATGAAAATAAGGTAGAAGTTATGAAGATCCAGATGATCGGTTATCAGAATGAAAAAGACCTCTCTAAGGCAATTCTTAGATCGCTAAATCCTCTAATGCTCTTTTATTACTTTCAGCATTGTACATCTTCTACATGTTTACAACTGAAAGGTGTAACCTATGAAGGAATACTTGTTTATTACATTCATTTTGAATGTTCAATGTAAAGACAAATTTATGAAATTGAAAGGTTTAAATCAGATCAATACTTAGAGAACAACATCATTGTTAATATGAATGCAATAATAAGGTATTTTGTCTTCAATATCTGAATAGTAGTGTTGAATGGATGTACCTTTATGAAATCCTTGTGTTTTTTATAGTTGCTATGCTGTATGTATACTTTCTCTTCTGAATTTGAACAATTCTACAACTTAAGACAACAACTATAAAATTCATAATCCAATGTAAGATATAATCAATTTATCAATTTAGTGTGCAACTAAAATGATAACAATAATTTTTTTTGGTTTTGGTCATTTTTCCATCTTTTTGCACGTTTTTATCAACCAACCGTGATTTTTTGTATGTTCTTGCGAAAGGGATTGTACGAAAATCTTCTAAAAACTCCTTTGTTGTATGAAGACATTAGTTTTCTTGTACGAGACAAACCCACCTATCACACAAAAACATTCTTCCTTGCTCCTTTTGTTGCATTAGGCCATTTCAATTTTTGTATCACAATGCTTTGCCCTCTGGCCTTTATTTTTGTGTCATAGGAACCTATTGGAATAATGGAATGGTGTGTACTGAGAGGGGAGGGGTGAATCAGTACCCTTAAATATTTTTATCACTTAACCTTAATCCTTTTAGTAATCAAATCCTTGCATTATCGACCATATGTGCTATTCTAGCTTTATGCATGTAATATCAATTCATAAACTTAATTTGCATGTAAACATTCATAGAAATATTTATGAAATGTAATGATACATGACACAAGATTTGGTAATGCAAAAAAACTCTGTTAGAAGGTAAAAATTGTGGTGGAAATGAAACACACAAAAATTCACTATCTGCAGAATGGAAGGGTCAGTTAAGGCTTACAAGTTTGAACCCTTCTGATGATCTTACCCTATTAGGAGTAACATGTTTCGATTGGTTAAGGTATAATCTATTAAGAGCTTTAGAAACACTGTTTAGTGTGCACTTAGTTAAGAGGTTTACAAAAGGATTGTTAAATCCACCTTCTCAAAGGATTTCTTCTATTTGCTACACTTGTTAGAATGTAGTCAAAAATACTTATTGACCTGAGTATATGCAATCTAGAATTGCGGAGTACAGATCAATTAAGTTCACAATATGATGTATCACCTATAGTGACTGATTAATACCTTTGTTCTTCTTGGTAGCCTTGGATCTTGTTCTTTATAACTGATTCCATCTTTTTTTGTCCCTCTGCATAAAATTCTGTATCTGATCCATAGATGTGCTCCTCGGCTACAATCATCATCACATCATTATGTTCTGATTGATTATACATCTATTTATATAATGAATTTGACCTAAATAAGTTTCACACTTTATAATGATAACTCTATGATCAACGGTTTACAACTTGACCTTGATCTCCTAGTTTGCATGTTTTCAATTAGTTAGACTGATTAAAACAATTACAATTACTTACTTGTCCCTCAAGAAATGGATTTAAAGCTAAGATTTAAGCTAAATATAAAACTTAAGTTTTTTATCTGACGTGTAAGTCAGATCCACATTTATTGGAATAAACTTGTCTCTTGGTATATTGGTGCTTGGGTTTCTCTGTAGTCTGCCTATTGGTGTTCACTATAAACTTGTCTGTTGGGTTCCTCTATTGTCTACTCTATCAGTTTACATTTTCGGGTTACACTGTAAACTTCTGTCAGGTTCCTCCATGAAATATGTTGTCGATTTACATAGTGATATATTTGTTAGGTTCCTCTATCAGCTGCTATGTCAGGTTTCACTATAAACCTGTCTTTTAGTGATCATGTACTGACAGTTCAAATTTTTTTTCCCTTGTACACTAATGGTAAAAATATGATCATCAATCTCCCCCTTTGACATTAGTATCAAAAATTTATATGTGCAAAACTAAAATGTTTAATATATACACCATGTGTTCACCTTGTCAATATGATTCCCCCTATGTGCATGTCGGTATAGTATATGTACATGTATATACACTTTCCTTTATACTATTTCCCCTTTTAACCTTATCAATTCCCCTTTATTATTTCTCTCTTTGTCACATATTATTTCCCCCTTTTTTGATAATAAGGACAAAGGTGTAATATTTACAACTTGTCAAAAATGTGGGAATGGGAGTTATGCATGTCTTCCATCATTTTCTCCCACTTCTCCTTAAGATGTATCAGGGACATGTGCTCCAATTTTATTATTTCATGCATATCATAGATACTGTCAGTGACAGACATCTCCAGGGTTGCAATCAATTGTCTTGCCAAAGTCATATGTTGTTGCAAAAATGTGAGATTTGGTAGAAGTAGAGCTTGAAGCTCGGTTACCTCATCTTTGAATTGTGATTCTACCTCTAAAATCTCTAGTCTCAACCTTTTGGCTTCCATAACATTTTCATAATGAAACTTGATTGCATTGTCAATGGTTGTAAGACCTTGTGCACTAGCATTTAGATCTGCATCTATCTGTGCAATCTTTTCACTATTCTCCTTAATGAATTGCTCTATTGTGCATAACTTATGAACTAAGGTTATAGCTTCTGAAATGATTGGTTCCAATTCATTGACTAGTTTAGATGGCTTTACCTTGTTCTCTGCCACTTCTTGGCTGATTTTCTCTGTCAATTTATATTGGTATTTTTGTTCTGCACGTTCTTCTATTGCCTTCTCTGCATCTACATTCTGTGATGTGATGACATTTGTAAGAAATGCTAATTGATCAAGTATAGGAGAATCTTTTTCAATGTCGGTATAAGGTACAATTTGTAGAAGTATTTCCTTTCTTGTCTCTAGTACCTGTGAGTCATTGGTCTCCTTTTTAAGCTGATCTTGGATAGCTTTCCTTTTAAAAAGTTTTGCATACTTTTTAAGTTACTTTGGATCCAATATCCTTGAATCATAGTCTGGTATTTCAATGATCTCATCTAGGGTGACTAGATTCTTATTCTTATTCTTCTTCTTCTTTGAAAGAGTATTGGAGGCACCTATATTCAGTACCATAGCAAGTTCCTTTTCTTGGTTTGATGTACTTGATGAATTCTTTGGGGGTGTAGTGCCTTTTATTTTCTACTCGGTGTCTACCTGTTGGTTTGGTGTAGATGTCTCCACATCAACCTTAGATTTATCTGTAGCTTCTCCTTCTTTATCCTTTGGAGTGGCATCACCTTTCTTCTCTTCTTCACCTTTATCTTTATGTTCTTCATCTATTTCTTTCTATTCATCAGTTATGTTTTTCTGCTCTTCTTCACCCTTATCCTCGGGTACACTTGCATAATGTCTGGGTGAATTCTCCTTTTTCAAGATGATATTGATAGCTTGCATCAATAATGGCATTTGGCCTGGTATATTAACCTGTACAACATCCGTTGTTGTGTCATGTTCCTTGGATTTCTCAGAGGTAACAATGACTTCTTCATTTGCCTCTACTTCACCGACAGGATCTTCAGTGATATCTATTATTGTCACATCTTGGATTGGGACATATGTTGTATCCTTTAATGACTACAAAATCTAAGATATGTCATCCATTTATTTGCTTTCTTTTGTGTTCAATTCAACTGAATTGATATCCTTGTTATCATTTATAAGAATGTGCTCTGGACTCGGTGTAGCCTCTTTTTCTTCATTGTGAGGCTTATCAGTAAGTTCTAATACTCTCTCAGGGCTTGTATCCTCTTTAGGTACATTGAGTATTTGTCTCCAAGCATCCTCACTTTCTTTTTCAAGCTCAATTAAGCTTCCCTTTAGTACCTTGTAGGCTCTCAATTTGGTTGAGAACTTATTTGAATGTAACTTCATCATTTCATCAATCTCTTCCATTTTGGACTCTGGTGGCATTATAGAAACTAGGGATCTTTCCCTTATCAATTCTTTAGAATTTAGTGCAAATGCCCACCTTGCCAATAACCTGTCTAGAAGTTCTTGTGGCATCATATTTTCAAATTGTATAGGTATGTATTTGAATATACACATTGTCATGATGATGGCTTCTTGTATTTTATTCTGATCCTCAGGATTCAGAGTTAGCCATTTTCTGACCTTAGGCTCTGATATTGTACCTGACCTAATGATTGATGCAACAATTTCATCAATTGTGGTAGGAATTTTTTTCTTTACAGGTTGTTCATCTTGTTCAGTGTCCTCTATATCTTTCTTTCTTTAGATTAGTCTTTCTCCTCTTTTGTTCTGAAGTTTTCCGGGTTTGAGGCTTCCTCTTATAAGTCTTCACTTGTCATTTCTTAACCAGTGATAAACTTGCATCTTTTGTTGTCTAACTCCTTGTCCTAGATGCAACAATAGTTCTTGGCTTCTTTGGGGGTGGTGCATCAGACTCTGTTGATTCAGAGTCACTCACTTGTTCACATTCACCAATGGGTGACTGTTCCTTGGTGTCTTGTTTTTCTATTTCTTCTTCATTGAATGATAACTTTTTCTTAAGTGTCTTTACCATTTTATCCCCCTTTTTGTTGATTTTATTCACTACTAGGTCGGTATTTATTCTTGCCTTATCCTCTTCATAGGTTCCAAACATTGGTAATGACTTGTCTAATGGTTCATTTAATAATTATTCAATAGAATTGTGGCTTGATCTATTTTGATCTCATATTCAAGTGGGGCTAACCATGTTGTCCTCTATACAACTGGTTTGATCAAGGTTGTATCAGTGTCCACCATGAAACAAATATTGGCCTTATATTGTTATACCAGTTGTTCTTGTATCCTCATCCTTTTCTGTATTCTATCCTTGAATCCAGTGAAATATTAATCCATGACTAATATAAAGTTTTCACCTAGTGACTTAATAAATTTACTAAGCTGAATTGTCACTGGTTGGGTAGTGTCCTAGTTGACATTATTGACAGATGGCAAAAAGTCTTGAAAGTAGAAAAATATGCACATTAGGAGTGAACCAAACTTACATGAGTTAGATTTTGCTTATCTAATGGTCCTCATGTTCTCCTCCAATTGATTCAGTGGAAGCTCAGATAGATCTAAATGTAATCCCTTCTTTATAATCTTTTGAGTAGTGGCTATTGCTCTGCATGTGATGTTATTCATTCTTCTGGCTTGGAATATCTTGTATCCCAATACACATGCACCAAATTTTAGTTCTGGATCTTTGATGAAATTTACCTTCAATCTTCTACCATCCCATTCTGCACTTGTCATCCTATCAATCTCGGGGTGAGGAGGGTGTTTAAGTGCCTTGGCCTTGTCAATTATTGGATAACTGGTCACTGCGTGTATCACATCCCTAGTGATCAGTTTTGGCTCATCCAGCCACATCTTTTGGTCATGCACTCTGCTCAGCACTATCCTAATCAACTTAGTTTTAAAATCCTTCGAGAACATTAATGCATTTGTCATCCCTTTCACTTCGATGTGTTTATGTTCATCCTTGATGGTTCCATCTATACAAATCTTCTTGTAAGCTTTCTCAACCTCCAGATCTCCAATTTCTACAACTTTATAGTGGATATACACTGAAACATCCTCAATCAGCAAAACCCTAGGTGGTATGCTTGAAAATGCACTAGTGTTGTCAGGTTGCAAAACAACCTCTGGACAAAACTTGTATTTAGGTTCTTCACAAGTAGTGTTCTTGATTAGGTTAAACTTTTCCTCCTTGGCATTATTGATCTTGGAAACGTGAGATGTGGTTGCCATGGTTTCTAAAAATTAGGCATTTTCCCATAAATAACTGTGAGCTCGGTGAGTCTTTAGTTACTCACTTGTCTTACTGTAGATGTTGTTGATCTATCTAAATGTCATAAAACTGCTGCGAGTCACTTCCACAATATAGTTGTTGTTCTTCGCTCTGTGCTCTGCTTCTTCGCTCCGCTTCTTTGTTCTTAATCGCATGGTTAGTAAATGAGCTATTTCATCACCTTTTTATAGATGATGCCCTAAGTGGTGCAATAAATTCTCTACCCACTTCTTGATGTTTGAAGATGGAGTCACTCGGGTATCACACAAACTTCTGGCTCGGGGTAAGTGACAACTCACTTGACCTATCACATGTTTACCAATAGTGCTTGGTAAGTGGCAAAGACTTCAATGTCTTTTACATGATTACTGCATGTCTCAGTTTACATTGTTAACTTGGATTTCATATATACACCGATGATTCTCAGTAAGTATTGACCGACGAGATTGGATTCACACCTTCTTAACAAGTAATACCATAGTGCATCTTTAATCATGCTAGTTTGGCATTTTATCATTTTATAATGGAACTGATGTAAAATATAGCTTGGTATAGTGCAGTTCCATACTTACTTGTTCAGCTTAGGTGGGGGTGGTGATCTCACCAGATCCATTGGATAAGGTGTCATCAATTGTATTGCTTGGTCTAGCATCATTAGTGTTTGTAGCTTTCTTCCACATTTTTTTTCTCATATTTCTGATGTCTTCAATGGTATTTCCATTGGGAAAAGTGCTTGTCTCTGTCACTCGGTCTCTACAGTCCTTGCTTAGATGACTGACCCTCTGACAGTGTAAGCATGCCATTCCGGGGTTAGTCTAGCTTCTAGACCTTCTTATCCATTTTCTCATGCAATTTGCAGCTATGTGTCCATATCTACCACATGCTATGTAGTTTGTCCATGTGTTGTAATCCCAAACATATGAGTTATTGACTCTTTTTGGTTGATAAGCATTTTCTTGTTCTTTTGGCTTCCATGCTTTCTTTTTATTCTTCCTACATTCAAGAAATGTGTGCCCATGAATTTTGCAAGTGGAACACTATTTTTCCATGTAGGTTTCCTTCTTTGGTTGTTTCACCTTAGATTTACATTTTTATGCTTTATGTCCTTTCTTGTTACAATTATAACAATTTCCAATGAATGTAGAAGTGGATTTAGGAATACCTTTAATTTTTCTTTTACAAACATTTGATGTGTGGCCTGGTTTTCCACAGTGATTGCATGACTGCTTCCTTGGCCTTGGATTTGTGTAGACATATTTTTTATCAGCTTGGTATGGTGATTCTCCATGCTCGATATACCCTAATCCAGTATTTTTTTTTACTCTTCTTTGTCCATCCAAAAAATCATCCATTCTTTATTGTACTTTCTTCAGCTCTCTTGATCATATCATTGCGTTGACGCTAAATTATCACTTCATGCGGTAGTATTTCATTTTATTCTCTTAGCTCACCAATAGCTTCCAATTTTCCATTAAGTTCTATGTTCATTCGGTTTGCCTCCTGACTCGTAAGAATAATCTGATTGGTGATCTCATGATGATGTTCAGTAAGTCTTTGTATTTCTGATTCTTTCTCTTGTAGTTTTTCAATGATCTTCTCCTATCATCAATACCTAATGTTCTTTCTTTCTCAGCTTGTCTATCATTATTCATAACCTCAATCATCCTTACCATCTGTGTCTCTTAACCAATTTGTAGTGATTTCACTTGTTCGGCCAGATGTTGATTGATTTAATTTACACTTGTAATGCTTCCTTCAGATGTGTCTAATGTATTGCTAGATTTAGATCTTGTTGACTCAAATAAATCAGGTATCTCTTCTTCACGATAGTCTATTTCATTACAGTGAGATGCCATAACCTTTCTTTCATCTAGTAGCTCTCTCATCTTGACTCTAGCTTCTTTGTATTGCTCATAGAAGATCTGTATCTCTAACTTCTAATTCTCAATACTCTTGTCTAGCTTATACCTTTCCATAGTATGATATTTTCTCTCAAGTGATTTAAACTTTTCCAAATAAGAGATCTAGCTCTTATACCAATTATTAGAATAATGCAATGGTGTGTACTGAGAGGGGAGGGGTGAATCAATACCCTTAAAACTTTTATCACTTAACCTCAATCCTTTTAGTAATCAAATCCTTGAATTACCGACCATATGTGCTATTCTATCTTTATGCATGTAATATTAATTCATAAACTTACTTTGCATGTAAACATTCATGAAATGTAATGACACATGACACAAGATTTGGTAACTCAGAAAACCCCTGTTAGAATGTAAAAACTGTGGGGGGGATGAAACCCACAAAACTTCACTATCTAGAGAATGGAAGGGGCCGGTTAAGGTTTACAAGTTTGATCACTTCTGATGATCTTAACCTGTTAGGAGTACAATGTTTAGATTGTTTTAGGTCTACTTTGTTAAGAGATTTAGCAACATTATTTAGTGTGCACTCAGTTAAGAGGTTTACAAAAGGATTGTTAAATCCACCTTCTCAAAGGATTTATTCTATTTTCTACAATTGTTAGAATGTAGTAAAAATACTTATTGACCCAAGTATATGCAATCTAGAATTGTAGAGTATAGATCCATTAAGTTCACAATATGATGTATCACCTATAGTGACTGATTAATACCTTTGTTCTGCTCGGTAGCCTTGGATCTTGTACTTTATAACTGATTCCATATTTTGTTGTCCCTCTACATAAAAATTTTTATTTGATCTGTAGATGTTCTCCTCAGCTACAATCATCATGTTCTAATTAATTATAAATCTATTTATACAATGAATTTGACCTAAATAAGTTTCACGCTTTATAATGATAACTCTATGAACAAAGGTTTACAACTTGACCTTGATCTCCTAGTTTGCATGTTTTCAATCATTTAGACTGATTAAAACAATTAAAATTACTTTACATGTCCCTCAAGAAATGGATTTAAACCTAAGATTTAAGATAAATATAAAACTTAAGTGTTTTATTTGACGTGTTAGTCAGATCCACATTTCTTGGAATAAAGCTTTCTCTCGATAGATTGGTGCTCAGGTTTCTCTGTAGTCTTCTTGTCGGTGTTCACTATAAACTTGTTTGTCAAGTTCCTCTATTATCTTCTATGTCAGTTTACACTGTCGGGTTACACTGTAAACTTCTGTCGGGTTCCTCTATGAATTATGTTGTCAGTTTACACAATGATCTGTCTATCAGGTTCCTCTGTCAATTGCTGTGTTGGGTTGCACTATAAACCTGTCTTTCGGTGATCATGTACCGATGGTTCAAAAATGGTTTCCCTTGTATACTAATGGAAAAATATGATTATCAGAACCTTGGGGTCAGTTTTGGTCTTTTCTACCTTTTGTTGTATGGGAATAGAGGTATTTTTCTCCTAATTTTGTCATCTAGTTGCATGTTCACCTTTCTTAGTAGCCTTTTTGCGAGCTTTTCTGATTATGTTGTAGTGATTTCACTTTGATTTAATGTTGATACTGATGTTTTTTCCATTTTTTGTCTTCATTCAAGTGCAGTTTCCAAATATATAGTTTAGATCTACCTATCCTACCACTATGCAGTTAGTCCAAGATTTGTCAGATGACCAGAGGGCACATGTCTGAGCTTGTGGTCTTTCCTGGTTACTATAGATGCCTGATATTTGGCTGAACAATGGGATGTTGACCATGCTAGTGGAGAGATTCCATAATGAGGACAACATGTTTCACTTGCTGATGGGGGAGATGACCATCACTCCTGAGGACATCTATAGGATTCTTCAGTTTCCATTCACTAGAGTATGTGTGGATTATGATTCTACACCTTTAGTTGGTGTATGGGCGCTAGCTCAAATTTTTCAAGATCCATTGATTATAGATTGATCCATCACTTAGGATACATTGGTAGAGAGCTATGGAGAACATTTGCCTTTGGAGTGTGTTCTTGTTGGATTCATCAGTTTCCTCCTCATGGCCAATCAATCACAATAGGGATTCTTGTGCGGTTGGGCTCAGATGCGGGAGAGATTGATGACACATCTTGAGAAACTTGGTTGGGGTTAGTTCCTCCTGGCATAGATGTATCATGAGATGCATGAGGTGACCTACAGGGGATCCAAGGCATGGTTGTAGGGGTTGTGGTCTTACAAGTATGGGCATGGGAGCATCTCCCAGTTTACAAACCTATCACAATGGATACATGGTAGGGTGGGCAACCTTATGTCTACAAGTATTCAGGTTTCATCACATAGCCCTTTCTGGTCAAGATAGATTAGTATAAACACCATCTCAATGATTTGAGCCTAGTCACATGGAGGCCTTATTTGCAAGTAGAGGTATGGACTGAGTGGAGGACATTCTAGAGAGAGTTTTTTGTCTCATGCCCACTATTGGGAAAGACATCACTAGTGATAGAGAGATTCACGTTGTCTTGAGTGTTGAGGCAGTATGGTCGTATTCAGAGTGTCTCCATAGAGTACAATACCTATGCTCATTTTCTGGATGAGGAGCATAGAGGCTGGTCTCGCAAGTATGATTTGGTCTTGCAAGTATGATTTGTAGATATCTTGGATTGTGTAGATCATAGACTAAGCATTTGAAATTTTTTTATGCACATTATCTCTGGCATTGTCTACACAGGAGCTTATTGAGCTCAATAAACCAACGTGGGAGTATCTAGAGGGAGTGGTAGATGCAGGGGTTACTCTAGACTATTGGGACCATCTGTCTAGGTACCATTTTCCTAGATTTAGAAATATGGCAGAGAGAGTACCTAAGATCGATGAGGGTGCCCCAGAGCAGGCACTTGTGGAAGATGCAAAAAATAATCCATAGAGACCACCATAGTGGGTACCTCAGAGACCACCACAAAGGACTCCTACTCAGCCAAGAGAAAGAGGAGAGGTCATTCCTAGCATGAGAAGAACACCATGGTTAGGGTGATAGAGAGAACACGGGGAGATGGGAACCTTAGGGTCAATTGGAGGATAGGTCCCCACCATAGAGGTTGTTGAGGAGGAGATTATAGATGCACAACCTAACCTAGGGCTAGATGATGTAGTGAGAGTGGTTCGGCAATGCTGAGAGGCATGAGAGGCTGCGGAGTAGGAGGGACCCAAGAGAGAGGAGGTACCTCAGAGAGATTCATAGACACCTTAGTATTTGATTAGGTCATTGAGGAGACGACTGCAAGCCTCTCAAAAATGGCTGGCAGTAGCCTAGTCCTAGATTGTAGAGCGGGATTGAGTGATTTCAGGGAATAATGAGAGAGTTTAGGCTTTGCATATCCAGGTGACATATCAGATTATTAGGGAAACCTACTATGTAGAGGTGTACAATGTAGTTGTTCCTACGACACAGTAGGTGTCATCATATTTACAGTATTTGGCATGATCTAAGGGATCAGGCCCTCCACCTAGAGTAGATGCTCCTCCATGCCCACCTCTTGATGGTGGAGAGGAAGGAAGTGAGACCTGATCATCCCCTTTCTTCTCTTATCCCATTCTAATTTTTGAGATCCATTTGATGGAATATGATTCATCTGCACCGAAGGTGCACATTTTTGCTCGATATTTATGAGAGCACACCTTTTTGTATATACCGAGACATTCAATTAACATTTAATCCTTTATTAATCAATTCCTTGCATTACCGACAATAGATGTTATTCTTATCTTTACGCATGTAATATCAAATCATAAACTTAATTGCATGTAAACATTCATAAAAACATTCATAAAATGCAATGACACATGACACAAGAATTGGTAATGCAGAAAACCCCTGTTAGAAGGTAAAACCTATGGTGGGGATGAAATCCACAAAGCTTCACTATCTACAGAATGGAAGGTGACAGTTAAGGCTTACAAGTTTGATCACTTCTGATGATCTTACCCTGTTAAGAGTAACATTTTAGACTTGTTAGGTCTACTCGGTTAAGATATTTAGCAAAATTTCTTAGTGTGCACTCAGTTAAGAGATTTACATAAGGATTGTTAAATCCACCTTCTTAAAGGATTTCTTCTATTTGCTACACTTGTTAGAATGTAGTCAAAAATACTTATTGACCTGATTATATGCAATCTTGAATTATTGAGTGTAGATCCTTTAAAGTTTACAATATGATGTATCACCTATAGTGTTTGATTAATACCTCTATTCTGCTTGGTGGCCTTGAATCTTGTTCTTTATAGCTGATTTCATCTTTTGCAATCTTTCTACATAAAACTCTCTTTCTGATCCATAGATGTCTGTTGTAGCTACTTAACATCATTGTCTGATTTATTTCTCCATCTATTTATATAATGAATTGACCTTAATAGGTTTCACACTTAACTATGAAAACTCTATGATCAAAGGGTTACAACATGACCTTGATCTCCTAGTTTGCATGTTTTCAATCAGTTAGCATGATTTAAACATTTACATTTTCTTTACTTTTCCCTCAAGAAATGGTTTTAAAGATAATATTTAAAGCTAAATATAAAACTTAAGTGTTTTATCTGACATGTAACTATGATCCACATTTCTCTGATTTAAAGTTGTCTCTTGGTAGACTAGTGCTTGGGTTGCTATGTAGTCTTTCCTTGGTGATGTCTCTATAGACATTCTTCTTCTTATTTTTCTCTATAGACTGACTGTCGGTGTTCACTGTGAACTTGTCTGTCGGGTTCCTCTGTAAACTTGTCTATCGGTGAAGACTAGTTTCAGTGTTCTCTTGCACTTAAAGTTTTCGGTGACCTCTGCGAACTTCTGTGTTTGGTTACACTATAAACCTGTCATTTGGTGATCATGTTACCGATGGTTTAAAAATTGTTTCCTTTGTATAATAATGACCAAATATGATCATCAATCTCCCCCTTTAACATTAGTATCAAAAATTGATATGTGCAAAACTAAAATGTTTAGTATATACACCATGTATTTACCTTGTCAATATGACTCCCCCTATGTGCATTCCTTGGTATAGTATATGTACATATATATACACTTTCCTTTATACATATATTTCCCCCTTTTATTATTTCCCCCTTTCACCTTATCACACCAAATCATTTCCCCTTTTATCATATCAAATTCTCCCTTTTTTATAATAATGACAAAGGTGTAATACTTACAATTTGTCAAAAATGTGGGAATGGGATTTTTGAATGTCCTCTATTTTATTTTCCCATTGTTCTTTGAGGTTCTCAAGGGTCATGATTTCCAAGGTGATTCTTGCATGCATATCATATATGCTTTCTGTTACAGACATTTCTACGGTGGCAATTGAACCGCCTCACAATAGGTGCTTAGTAATCGTGCCCAAAGCCTCTCTTAGGAATAGTTTATTCAATCTAAGGATCACTTATCCAACCATGAGGTGCATTTAGTTTGTCAACCCAGGGACATATACTTGAAATGGTACAACACAGTATGTGCACTAAGTTCCTTAAGGAGCCATTCTACCTATGTTGCAGGAAAGTAAAATACATGAAAGGAATCCATACTAGGGCTGCAGGAAGGGAAACACACTTATTTCTTACTAAAAATGAATGCTAAAACTTGAAAAATCTACTTAAATCTATTCTTTCAACCTAGAGCATTCACTATAGCTATCCTTGCAGGTGCTGCAGGAACATTCACAAAGTACAATGCTGCAGGAAGAAACTGCAATCTTATATCTAGAATACTGGAAATGCAGGAAGTAAATCTATTCTACTTCTACTCTAATCCACCTACCAAGATGGCCCCCTTGGTTGGCTTCTACTAATCTATGAACATGGAATATGAACCAAGATTTATTTCATTATCTTTCAAAATTGATTACATGAGAAGAAGACGTGAAAACTAAAAATGAACTTGTTGTGCAAGGTACAATCAGAACATTGTATTCCCTTCAAAAATCCAAACTTACAAACAAATAGTCTCCTCCCTATAAATAGAGGATTGACTTCTTTATTCCAAAATAGAAAAGGGAATAACTAACTAAAACCATGCCAAAAAAAGAGAACAGGAAACACAACAGCCCACGACGTGCACAATGAAGTCTGGGTGATCAAGTCAACATGCCGGTAATACAAAGGTAATATAGCAGAGCTACATTTATGCATTTCTGAAATGGTGGCTCCTAATTTGTGGTAGCCATGTCTTCTAATGCCATGATGGCTTATCCACATGAAGCTGGTCTTTACGTCCTCCTTCAATGCTGTCTACCACTCCCAGCAACTCCTACTTCCTGGCAAGATTAGTTAATATGCAAAAGATATTCATGCAAGTAGGTTATAAAATTAATCCAGATGTTAGAACACACATTCAGATTATTATATGAAATACTGCAACATATATATAATATTGGCGTAATATGACATATCTATTCCACCCATGGCTTAATGGTTCTTTTCTATACTTAACAAAAGTTCAACT